>OX438797.1:14023614-14235888 GCA_949316475.1 Hypomecis punctinalis
AAAATGACTTATATTTGTTTTTCAGTCTTTTCCGCCCCATATTGGCATCGGAACACCGGAGGACTCTCTCCAATCCTGCTTCGGCTTGGTGCCCAAGCCTCCTCATAAAGACATCATTAAATATAATCTCAACGCAAATAAGGTGAGTGAGCCTTTGCCATAAAAAATAATCCGAATTTGAATATAGCTAGATAATGACTGTGTTAATTAATGCCCAGTGATACCTGCTAAAACTGATGTGTACAGAACAACTTTTTTTCGTGATTACAAGGTTGGTCCTGTCGTAGAAGTGAAAAATGAATGTCACAGAAGATATAATAGTACCTACTTCCAACACGTCTTACGTAAGACTAGGACTATTTGTACTAGGAATTTTCGTACATATTAGACATTTTACGAGGCCTTATTTTTCGTAAATCAAGCACACACACTTTTTTTACAATAGTATTAATATTTTTCGTTCATTATTTTCTGCTTAAGTACATTGAAACTTATTTAACACTTTTTAGTTTGATATGCTATGAAAGCGTGTTTTTTTTTTTTAACTTTATTTTTCACTTTTTTGTAATCGAATAAATGTATTATCATCGGTGTTTGATAGGTGTGCATAGAAAATCTGATCGCTCAAAGTAGGGCAAAATCGAGCTCAAAGGGGTTGGTTACAAGCAAGCAAGGGAAGGTAAATTTGATATAACACTTGTTTTTGCGGGTAGATTGAAGCGTTCATAAATACGGGTGAAAGAGCGCCTACCCATTTTGGTGCTAAAAATAATGGGAACTGTAAAGACAGGTCTCCTTTTAAGCGCAGCCCGCCGCTAGATCTACGGCACTGCATTTACGGTCACTGTCATGAAACTGTTTCTTGACAAGTAAGTAACCGACGATAAGCAAGTCAACAAAATAATTTTTATTACATACAAGTCTCTGAAACCAAACCCCGGTTTTTACCACGAAAAACGATGATTCCATGCGACGTGTTGTCCATCGGAATAAATTCAATTTTAATTTATTTCAGAAACATACTGCCCATATTATTTCTTGCTTGAAATATTAATTTATTGCTTATTGTTTTATGAATTCTATAGTTTTGCAATTTGGATTTGCAATCGCTCTCAGAGTAATACAATACTCGAAGCAAGCAAACTTACAGGTAAAACTGATAAAAGCGTGTTAAGAGTGCGCCTAATGCCATGAAAAAAACAGATTTCACCCGCGCTTCTTGCATCGCCCGCTATCATCTATGTTGCTTTGTTTAGAGTCGAAAATCGCATGACACAGTTCACGATAAATTTGGCTTCGAGCGCCAGCTTACATTTTTAGGTGACATTTTATTTATTTATTCAAAATTTAAGCATATATTAAAAAACCTAATCGATTACTCTAATAGAACATTAGTCTAGCTACGTAATTTGTCAAAAATAATGTGGTGTAGTCGCTGATAATTTCGAGCATTTGAAAAAAAAAGTATTTTTTATGATGCGAAGTTTTTTATTTTTTTCTAAGGTAACCATATTATTTTCCGAAATTCTACGCGATTACTCTGCTACTATAGGTTCTTTCCTTTCCTATAGTATTTTTATAATATGGATATTTATATTCGTTATCTTTACACCACGTCTTTAAAAAGTCGATTTTGGCATTAGGCGCCCTCTTAAAAACAGTTAGGTATACCTACACTTAATTTTTTTTTTAATTTGTGAAGTGTTTTTTCGTCGTACCCAATAAAAGTCTCTATAATTGTAACACCAGATTCTAGCATGCATGCAGTTCTACCAAGACCAACTTGAAGCCAACACCACTGAACATTTTCTCTTCACTTTCTAAAAAAAAGTTCACAGAAATCTCCCAGGAACATTATAAATTTTAATTATTCTTTGATAATTAAGAACGCGGCAGCACTAAACGCGCTTTGTCGCATATCTAGATACGCGGCAGCGAGCGTATCGAGTCAAGTGTTTGTTTACCGAAAGTGATCACTTTTGAGCTCCATTTTACATGATATTTGAACTTTGATTAATTGTATCCAAATCCGCTTATATTTTTCATTTCACATTTAATTTTAAATGAAAAAAGATTCAGCGTAATCTGACATTTCATTTGAAAATAAGTACTTACCTACTTTAAAATATTTTATGTAACAGGAAATGTAATTTTTCACTCCTTCGAATTTCTATTTGAATAAATATTTAAGTACGTTTTTCTATCTCTAGACCTTCAAGGGTCTGTGGATGATCCAATTGCTTTCTATGTAGTAGTAGTGTAGTATTGTCATTAAATAATAAAAATACTAAGCAGAGTTATGGTAATGTTTCATCATCGAAAAGCAATGCATTATTATTCGGGCGATGATTTTTTACTCCTCTTCAAGCAGCTTTTGATGCAGACTCAACCAATAGATAGCTATTTACCACGTTTATAGCTGTTTTACGTTACTAGCAACGATTTACGATATTATCGTACGAAAATGTGCTAACATTGTACGAAAGTCGTTTGCCTCCTCTTAACAGAGAGTTTGTTGCAGACTCAATTAAAGTTGCAGCTCTGAGATTCGAGGAGATCGCGACCCCCGCCTATCTGTCGTTTCATTTGGAAATACTTCTAAATGTTTTATGAAACTGGAAATGTAATTTTCTGCCTTCTCGCGTCTCATTTTAGGATTTATTTACCTACTTGTTATACAGCAAGAGATACGGTCGTCTGCGCAATTACTGATAATGGTTCGTGATGTTAGAAATAAGTAGATACTAATAGGGTAGTTGACTGGTATTAAATTAGTTAAAAGTATTAGGATTAGTGAATTATGTAATTAAATGTTTCCTAAACTGAAAAAAATATTGAAATTGTTTTATCAAGTTCAGAGAGATTAGCTTGTAAAGAATTTGGTAGGGATGAAGAGGGGATGTCTGGTCCCTTTCCCACAAAGCATAACATTGTATGGCAAATGTATGACACTTCCAGGCAGTAACGTCATAGCCTTCTATAGTGCGCTCTCTGTTTAGCAAGAAAATAAATATAAATAACTTCTTTATTTTAGGTTGATGTTATTTTTGTTTTCGATAATCGGCTCTGTTTATTGTTAGCTGATACAAGAAGACATCAAAAAATATTGTCAACTATACTCTATAAAATATAACTTGATCTCTGCGACAGCTGTCAGAAAAATCACGCCTATGAAGTCTTGAATTTCTTAATAGTACAGACAGTACCTGTCAATGTCATACTTTATGGGCATGCCGATTAGTGATGGGCGACGAATGATCGTGACCACAAAGTTTTAGATTGAGTTTTATTTAAAATATCGATAGTTTATACTACCGATGTTTTAAATAAAACCTAATTTATCATTAATATTACTGTATATTTTAATATCATAACATTATTTACATGTGTATAGGTTTGTAATTAAATTAAACCCAATTATATGTTATATTAGCATCGATAATAGTGAAAAACGGCGATAAATACTATCGTAACATTATTATAATTTATTTAATTAATATCATAACATTATTTACATGTGTACATACTTGATCTTAAATAATAGTAAGAAAATAAAATCCAATTTCTCACCTACAACTACTCATTCGATTTCATTACAACATTGTTTGATAATCGATTTTTCCACCACTACCCCAACCCTAAAAATGTCAATCTTTTATGTCAATGTCACTGTCGCAGAGATCAAGCTATCTTTTATGCAGTATAGCCTATTTTACCTGAACGCGGAGAACGCTCGCCTTGTAATTTTGATCCTAACCCCTGATGGGACAATAAGTTCTTTGGAATTTAAGTACGGGTTTTCACTGCACTATCTTTAGGTGAATGAAAACATCGTAAGGAAACCTGCACGGAAATGAAATAAAGACATATGGCAGTCCACCAACCCGCACAAAGCCAGATTGATTGATATGGCCCAATCGATCTTCAAAAGTAAACTTAGGTTCAATAAAATAGACTAGGTATTCATTAAAAGTCTGATACGATAGGTAACTTAAACCTACTATAGGTGCAGTAGATACGTAGTTAAAAGTACGTAAGTAATTCTAGAGACATAACGTACCTATTATCTATATAATATGCAGTCTCCTTAGCTACAAATCTAATTACGAACGCACTGTTTTATACGAAACCTTGGCAGCTTAATGTGGCCGGGCATTACTCAAATCATTAGAATGTAGGTAAGGCAAGTATCTAGTAGCATTAGTCTAATGTCAGAGTCGCCTGCCCAGGGGACTTGCCCGCCTTGACCTGGCAAGGGCTACGCAAATACTAATACACTACTTCCTATGTAGCGCTCATAGTGTAGTTTGACTAGGTTTCATCATCGAAGTTGAGCAACGTTTGGTACGGTCAGTCTTCGGATGGATGACCGCTGATAGCGTTTCTAACTGACCTCTATATTGGTTCGGATGACACGTTAAATTGTAGGATTATTAGGTTCGTTTTAACCAATTAGACAAGTCGAAACCATTCAGACGCCTTCAAAACTCTAACATCAGAGCTAGCCACCGGGTCCTATATGAACTTAACTTCGATGTTAACAAGTATTCCTATATAGATCATCGACATATTCTAGTCTAGGGTATAATTATTTCTGGGTGTTATTCAGGTACTATCTATATTAGTATGTATTTAAAATATGTATATGTAGTATATCAGTCTCTGGCAGCCTTATCACAAGCTTTGCTTAGTTTGGGGTCAGAGACCGTGTGTGAGATGTCCCCCAATATTTATTTATTTAATTATTGTATCTACTCATCCTTATGAATAAATACTTTATAGCAGAATCGGAAAAATGTAATCTGCTTTACCATACATTTTGTCAAAAGTCAGCGATGTTTTTCGATGGCTTTTCTTACGATCCCGGTGTTGGCACCATAGTAAAAGTTGTTTATAATTATGAGTACAAATACAATGTTATCCCATAATAATTATGTCCGTCGTCTAGTCTAGAGAAACGTCAAACTTTCTGAGTAGGTAGGTAAGTCTAGCTCTAGGTATTTATGTTATCGACATGGTCAGGTAGTTAAACCGACCGACGGCGCAACCTTTTGTCTTCGCACATGTGTCTAATACCATTGTGCTGGGCGGAAGCGCTACAGCGCCCACCCCTTCTTTTGTTTAAATAAGCTTAGTGTAAAATAGAATAAGTTTTGACAACCATTAGTTAAGTTACCTTGTAAGAACACAGACCTTACTTTTATTAAATCGACTTCAAAATCAGTCGTAGTTTCTATTCATAGTTTTAACAAATACCACCGCGACGCTCCCGAATCTTGACTGGCGCAGCCTGGTGAGGATTTCTGGTAGAGCCGCTTCGTTTTTCGCGTAACGCATACATTTCCCGCACGGAAATTCGCGTACTTCGTGTCGTCATTAATTTCGCGATCAGATCCGCGTTTCAAAATTAACGCTGTCTTCGCGAAACCCAAGGCGCCAGCGATAGAACGAGGGACGAGCAGCAAAAAGAGATCCTGAACGAACCAAATAAATCTGTCAAGTGGCAATGCAGCGGTGGTTCCGGGCGGTAGGTGAGTAAGACTTTTCACCTTCCAAACCATTTCCCGATTATTCAGAGTTCGAACTTCACTCTCCATAATCACTGTCTGGTTTTGTATCAAACTCTACGAAATCATTCATGTATTTAAAGACTTAGTTTAAATTAAAAATAACATTGTATTAAATCATTGCTAAATAAATAAATAATTAATTAGATTGAATTGAATAAATAATTTTAGATATTTTAATATAGGCGCTAAATTTTCGCCATATTATATTTAATAAGGTAAAAAGATAATAAATCTAAAAAGGATAACCCTTTTGTCGGTAGTTTTCTAAATAGGTAAATAAAAGTAAATATTTTAGGAATAGATGAATTCATAAATTAGAGCTTTATTGCGTTAATTTGCGTCGTATTAACTTTATTAACTTTAATGTTCGTGTGAATTTAGTTTGATAAACAGATATTGTTTTATTTAATTTGACGAGTGTGCATATCTAGCGCGAAAACAAAATAAAATGGCCCAAGATCAAATTGTTTTAATTCCGTTTGAAATGTTGAAATTGATACCAAAATTTAACGGCGATAAACGACAGTTAAATTATTTTATTATTAATAGTGAATATATTATAAACAAATATCAAGGAACACCCCTTCAAAACGAATATGTTATGAAAAGCATCGCAAGTAGGCTTACCGACAACGCAGCCGCACTCATTAGTGAACGCGGAAATATTGCAACGTGGGACGAAATGAAAACAATATTAACACAGCATTTCGGAGACCCGCGCACGGAAGAATGTATTGCCCTACAATTAGACGCATTAAAAATTAAAAATAATGAAAGTTATTTGGAATTCTGCGGGCGAATTCAATCAATGCGGAACGCTTTAATGTCCAAAGTGAACGAAATTGACAACATCTCTATGAAAGAAAGTAAACGCATCATTTACAATAACAGCTCATTGAACGTCTTCTTGTATAACTTGCCGGAGCACATGCTCAGAATAGTTAGGTATAAAAAACCTAATAACTTAGAAGAAGCCCTAGCGATGGTCATGGAAGAAGTAAACTTCCATGAACAATATTTAGTTCGAAACGCATCAGCAAATAATAATAAAAATATATTGTCTCCACAAGCGACCTCACCTATAGGTTACAAGCCTATGTTGCCACCCGCCGTCCCAAATAATCAGTTTAGGCCTAACCTTGTAACCTTCAGGCAACCGCAACCTTTCGGTTACCGACCACATTTCCAGTCTTCAGGCTTTAGACCACAATTACACCAGCCTTTCGGATATTCACAACAATTTCGACAATTCCAGCCTACTGGCTATCGCCCCCAGTTAGCTCCACAAAGACAAATAATGACTCCCCAACAATTTGGTGCTAGACAGCAACCTAACCCGCAATTTGGTTATAGGCCAAATAATCAGGTGCGATCTAATGACGTTTCTATGCGAACAGCACCTCCTCTGAGAAATAATCAGGCGTCAGGCTTCCGACTAAATGAGATGGAAATAAATCACGGTGACTTGGACTCATATAACTATACTACTACTTACCAAAATGATTATGACCAAAACTTCGACTACGCACCTGAAAATTTTGCGCAGTATTACGCCAATGACGTCACACATGATTTGCCTATAAATGACGATACTGAAAATGAATTGACTGACCTTTCAAATAAAGAAAATTTTCATGTGAATCGCCTCACAACACCGAACAAATAATTAGACTTAATAACTGCGACCCAAATCTGACATTACCATTTATATACATACCCGAAATAGATAGTAAATTTCTGATCGACACGGGCAGTATGCGTTCTTTCCTGAATCCTGAAAAAGCTTTGCAGTATTTCCTGGACATGATATATTACGAACCATTCCGAGTAATCAGCACTCATTCGAGCTCGACTCATGACAATGTTGTAGAGATTCCAGCACTACCAACATTTAACTGTAACGGAATTCATAAATTTTATCTCTACCAAGTTGATTCGAAATATGACGGAGTTCTAGGCGATGATTTACTAAGACAGATGGGAGCTGTAATCGACCTTTACAATAATGTGCTAAAGACAAATACGACAACAATTCCTATACACCATAATAGAAAAAACTATAGAATAAAACTTGACCCTCGCACGGAACATCGTGTTAAATTACCGACCGACATTTACAACGGTGAAGGGATTTTAGAATTCCATGAATTTCAAAAGGGTGTAAGAATGCCCAGTGCTAGAGTTCATTGTGAGAACGGATACGCAACTACAATAATACAAAATACTTTAGAAACCCCACTGACTTTAGCAATAAAACAACCATTTCACGTGCTACGTTATGACGCAAACGAATACAAAGTTTTTGGCTTAAACGACTCGAGTGACGAGATAGAAATTGACCAGATGTTAACAGACAATTTGAAACAAAAACTAAGACTAGACCACACCAATGACGAAGAAAAAATAGCAATAACCAAGCTTTGTGCGGAATACAAAGACATATTCTATTGTGATAGACTACCATTGTCCTTTACAAACCAAGTGAAACATTTTATTAGGACCGTAAATGAAGACCCCATTTATACAAAACCATACCGACAGCCCCCTACGCAGGCAGCTGAAATAAAAGAACAAGTTCAAAAATTACTCGACAATAACGTAGTCCGAGAGTCTTTTTCTCCGTGGAGCGCTCCAGTACATCTCGTTCCAAAAAAAATGGATGCCTCCGGTGAAATGAAATATAGGATGGTAGTTGATTACCGACGACTAAATGAAATTACTATTGACGACAAATACCCCCTCCCTAACATAACTGACATCTTCGACAAATTAGGTAAAAGTACATATTTTACGACACTAGATTTAGCCTCTGGCTATCATCAAATTGAAATAAATGAGGAAGATCGACAGAAGACAGCCTTCAGCACTGAATTTGGACACTATGAATTTTTACGTATGCCTTTTGGACTAAAAACAGCACCGGCCACTTTCCAGCGGGCCATGGACAATATTCTTAGAGGATTGCAAGGAATTCATTGCCTTGTTTATTTAGACGACATAATAATTTTTAGTAATAGCCTTCAAAGCCATCTAGAAAAATTACGAAACGTGTTCGACAGGCTTAGACAGACAAACTTAAAAATCCAATTGGACAAATCGGAGTTCCTGCGAAAAGAGGTTCTCTACCTGGGCCACTCTATTACCAAAGACGGCCTGAAACCTAACAATGATAAAATAAAAGCAGTACTTGACTATCCTCTACCGAAAACCACGACTGAGATAAAGAGCTTCTTAGGACTTATTGGATATTACCGACGGTTCATAAAAGATTTTGCCAAGATCACTCAACCATTGACCAATTGCCTCAAGAAACGCAATAAGATTATTATCGATAAAAACTACATTGATGCTTTCGAAAAATGTAAAGAGCTTTTGACTAACTCTCCTATTCTACAATACCCAGACTTTGACAAAAGTTTCATACTGACGACCGATGCGTCCGATGTATCCTTAGGTGCAGTAATTTCTCAGGGGCCTATAGGCAGCGATAGACCAATTGCATTCGCGAGTAGAACTCTAAGCGACTGTGAAAGACGTTATAGCACAATAGAACGCGAATTATTAGCGATTATCTGGGCCGTGAAACATTTTCGTCCATATCTATACGGAAGAAAGTTTGTAATATACACCGACCATCGACCTTTAACCTGGTTATACTCTTTAAAAGAGCCCAACAGTAAACTGACCCGCTGGCGTTTACGCCTCCAAGAATATGATTTTGACATAGTCTACAAAAGTGGAAAACAGAACACCAATGCCGACGCTTTATCGCGAATCAAATTAAATGCTTTGGAATCTGACGATGTGTCAATGAAAGTTCACGTTGACAAGAACAAAAAAGACATTGATACTGATCTTATCACTATTGCCGATCCTCACACAACGACACTTGAACAACCTGACATGCATTACTGCCCTTCGAGATCTGAAGGCAGTATAGACACTATACATTCAGCTTTGGATATGGAAAATAAAGGCATACCAATTTTGCATGAAGCTATCGACACAAAACCTAATCAAATTCTAGTGTTTAACTGGCTTCAAAAGAAAATACACACTAAAGACTTGTCCCGAAATAAACAAAAGATTTTAGAAGTTTTCCTACCATTCGATGAACAGTTAGTAAAACAATTTTTAAAAGAGCACATAACGACGCATAAGAAGTATTTCATTTATTTTGAAAACAAAGAACATCGGAAATTGTTTAATAACGTAGTTATCTCCCTGTTTAGGCAAGGCGTTGTTGATTTTCACGAATGTACTGACAGAGTTATTTATGTAGAGGACGAAACCGAACAAAAAGCAATCGTCGCGAAACATCACGAAGGCAAAACATGCCATCGCGGTATTAAAGAAACTCTAATGAGAATCAAAAGAAATTACTATTGGAACGACATGCAGCAAGTTGTGTCTGCTGTTATAAACTCCTGTGAAGCGTGCCGCAAAATGAAGTACGACAGAAAACCATTAAAACCCATAATTCAATTAACCCAAACACAAGATGCCTCTTTCCAAGAGATATTCATAGACATTTTTACAATAGAAAACCAATACTACCTGACAGTTGTTGACGCATTCAGTAAACTGGCTCAGGCCATAGAAATCAACAATAGGTCAACTTCGGAAGTCGTAAGAGCGCTCATAAAATATTTTTCATTTTATGGTGTTCCTAGAAAAATCAGTAGTGACCCAGGTACCGAATTTAACAATGAGTTGATGCGAGATTTAGCAGCGATGTACAAAATTCAATTACACATATGTACACCGAATAACCCAAACTCTACAGGTATTGTGGAACGATTTCATTCTACAATTATAGAAATTTACCGTTTAGCCAGATACGAACAAAAGTGTACAGACGCCTCTTCTGTAATGACGTATTCTATTATGGCTTATAACAATACCATTCACACGACCACAGGCTTATCCCCCTTTGAAGTAGTTTTCGCTCACACCGACTCTAGTAGAATGTTTGACGCAAACTTTGAAAAATCATATACGCAACAGTTACTGAAAGATCATGCAAAACGTTCCAAATATCTTTATAAATATATAGCCGAACAAATGCTAAATAAAAAAGAATCAATTAGAAATCAAAAGGGTGGTGAAAGCGATATAGATCTGGAAGAAGGCCAGGTAGTTTTCACTAAACCTGTTAATAAAAGAAAGAGCAAGGACAAACCGCGTTACCAAAAGGCGAAAGTGTCAGGTAAAATTGAACGCAATGTTGTACCAGTGGAGGTAGGAAAGAGGGTAACGAAAGTCCCCATTGCAAATGTAAAGCGTCCTCCACAGGTGTTGCTTCATACTAGTACTGATTCTGAGTCGGATTCAAGATAAATCATTTCAATCCAACTAGGCTTACCAATCGTGAATTGTCATAGACGTCAACACCTTTACGATGCTGCGTACCTATCGAGACATCTCATGACTAAATTTAGCTAAGTAATGTTAAGTAAATAGGATTAATTAAGCTTTAGCATAAGAATCTTTAAGTTTAACTTAGTTTAAAATACATTTGTAAAAAAACCAGACAGTTGACATTTTATACATTTTCATTTTTATTAATCTCTGAATCTCCCTTACTTTCCCTTTTCTCAATCCTTGATTCTTAATACCCATACCATACGGTGAAAAGTCTGAAGCGCTTACAAGCCCTACACTCAACGACCCCTGCGGCGTTCAATGCCATTGTATTGATGATAAAAAGGAAAGATATAACAATAGACCATGCGATAAGAACTGATGATTCCGGCTCCGAGATACTGCAGCGAAAAGTTTACAACGACCTAAAGCGATTACCAGCTCTACACCCTGTGCGGCTTAACACTATTGTACGGACGTCAGAGAACTCTTTAACTTGAACCAATGGTCCAGCGTACTTATGACAGTTTCCTGCCTCGAGAGTCTACAACACAACTTTATTATGGTTTGGCTGAAATGATAGACAGTACGAGCAACAGCACACACCCGCTAACCCAGTTAAGAAAAAAAATGGTTAATTTTCCCGTTCGACCCTTCAAATAACAATTGAGTGAAAGTGAAAGTGCCAGTGTAAGTGCAAACCAGTGAAAAAAAAAACAGAAATCATTCTTAATAGACCAATGTTTGAAATAGGGATTTTATTTGCTTCTAAGAACGTGTTTTCAATTTAAAATATAATTGTGCCTCTTGTGCTAAGGCCTAGATATTAAGACCTAGAATAAGAACAATTTATGCATTTAGTTTTATAAATTGTACCGTGTTAAGATTTTATTGTTTAAAGATAAATTTGTATGTTAGGTATTAAGACTAATTATATGAACTAAGTTAGGATTAAAATCTCGTAATTTTAGAAATGGTTTAATTATTTGATTTGCGTCTTCTAATTGTCATTCTGTTGCAAATCTAGAATAACTTTGTCTCTTATTTTTATGTAATTGTAAAATTATGTGGTTGGATTTATGGTATTATACATGTCTAAACTCATTTTTCATAGCATTTATTATGTATTAATGTCGCGAAGTTGTCCTGAGTCAATTAATTCCCAGACAACTTCACTCTTGAGGGGGGAGAATTTATGTTATCGACATGGTCAGGTAGTTAAACCGACCGACGGCGCAACCTTTTGTCTTCGCACATGTGTCTAATACCATTGTGCTGGGCGGAAGCGCTACAGCGCCCACCCCTTCTTTTGTTTAAATAAGCTTAGTGTAAAATAGAATAAGTTTTGACAACCATTAGTTAAGTTACCTTGTAAGAACACAGACCTTACTTTTATTAAATCGACTTCAAAATCAGTCGTAGTTTCTATTCATAGTTTTAACAAATACCACCGCGACGCTCCCGAATCTTGACTAGGTTGAATAGTCGAGCTTCTAGGTATTTGGTTGCGTTAGCGTAAAAAATACGTAGAAGTGTGGCAATTACTAACCGATTATTTAGCAATTATTGTCAAAGGATACTTCGAAAAAGACGTACAAAAGTGCTGTATAGGAAATTATCTACACGGAAAGATCTGATTTCAGTAGGTACGGATTAATTGTGAAATTACAGCAACGTGGCTCGGATGCCCGTAGATTTCTCACTCAGAAAACCTGGATTCGAATTACAAGACACCGGTGTTTATAGTTTCAATGTTTTGTACGAATTGTTAGCATTGCTGTTAGCTTCAAAAGTTCCAGTAGAAGGTCTCGAGGAGACGTTCATGTCTGAGAGTTCTTGTTAATAACTCGAAAATAGTAATTATGAACTTTGCCAGTCCGCAATCGACCCGTGTGGTGGACTATGACCTTTGTGCGTTTGTTTGTGGCATTACTGCTTCAAAACGGATGACCGGGCGGTCATCAGTCTGCCTTTTTTAACATTCTTAGCTCCATCGTTTGTTTTATTTTATCTAATTAACAACTATCCAGCAACTGCTGCGTATAGGTCTTCTTTCTATGTCATAATTATTTTCGTTTCTGTCCAAACCTCAGCCATTACCATAAATATTTGATAACATTTTTTATTGTTTAGTTGTGCAATTTTCTTTCTTTCAGAAAAAGGTTTTGATACATTTATAATTAAATTCAGTTTCATATTATTCAACTAATTATCACAAGAGCTTAGAGTTCTCACGGCGTGATTTTTTCTATGTTCCTCAGTACCTCCGCTATCTATGTGAGCTTGATTGGATCCACCCCGAGGATGATGGGCGTCGATTCGTGCTGGCGTACAGCTTGGCAGATGGGTCCATCAAGATCGGGGAGGTGCCGCGTCGCAACTCCGGGATCATGGAGGGCAGGTTTCTGAAGTCCATGCGCCTGCAGACACCTTCCTCTAATCCCAGCTTCCCGACTTACTATACTCCGGACTTGTTTTATATTGGTAAGTTTGATTTCAAGATCGGGAAGGTTATGTCTCAACTTTGACGCTATAGACGTTGAGAGGAGGTTCCTGAAATCCACGCGTCACCAAATATCTTCCTCTGCCGCTGACTTTCCGTCCTGACTTTCTGATCTCCGAACATGTTCTACTTATATTGGTAAGTTTGATATCAAGATCGGGAGGGTTCCGTCCCGTAACATTTGTCATAGACATCCATCACGATGACGATGGGCGTCGCTTCGTGTTGGCGTTCAGTTTGGCAGATGGCTCTTTCGAGATCGGGGAGGTGCCCCGTCGCAACTCCGGGATCATGGAGAGCAAGTTTCTGAAGTCCATGCGCCAGCAGACACCTGCCTCTAATTCCAGCGTCTCGACCTACTACACTCAGAACTTGTTTTATTTTGGCAAGTTTTACTTAATAGGTTGGCTTAATAGTACCTACATCAAGAGATCAGGGAGGTACCGTGCCGAGGTAACTTTGATATCAAAGAGACCATATTTGTGAAGAAGCACCTGCAGACATCCTCGAAATGGTTTTTATTCGAATTTACTTGCATAGGTACCTACACTCACTTTCTTTTGGAATCGTAATTCTAAGCTTGGCTAGAATTAGCCGAGCCTTACTGGTTTAAGTTGGCTGTTTTAAAGTTTTTTTGCCAGATGTATTACCTCAGACTAGCCTTAGATACTTTCGCGATAAACCCGGAATGCAAATGAGCCCGAGCGCATACCAAGCTGATCAAGTATGCTCGAATAGTTAAGAAAATAAAGTTTGTGCTCCGACGTCTAACACAGATATAGAATAATCTAGATATCTGGTCGCCCGAAAGTCTGGCATTAGGATAGCAAAGTTTCGGAAGCAATGCGCTTACAATTTAGTTCCCCTATTCTGCAGCACATTGTTTAGTTAATTTAGACCACTGTAGTGCTCATAGCGCAGTTTGACTAGGTGATTATCAGCATAATCGTAGTTGAGCAACGTTCGGCATAATCAGTCTTTGGATGGGTGATCGCGGGTGGCGTTTACAACTGAGCGCTACCGTGGCTCAGATGACACGTTAACAGAACCAAAATTTATTCTCATGAGTAACTAAGGTTAAGAAAATACACAACTTTATCGTCACTTTCATAAATTAATCAAAATTGTACACATATAGTACAGACCAAACAGGCCGTGGTGGTCCAGTGATAGTGACACCCACCTTACAATCGTGAGGTCGCGGGTTTATATCCCGGTCCCGTACCATGAGTTCTTCGGAGTATATTATGTACAAAATTTCACACCGCTGGCTTTTCGGTGAAGGAAAACATCGTGAGGCAACCTGCACACGTCCGTATTAGAAGAAATTCGATGGCGTGTGTGAATCCATCAACCCGCACTGCCAGCGCGGTGGATATTGCCCAAACATCCCTCGAGGGCTGATACAGTACATATTACAGACCTACATGATGTATATTGGAAGGAAATAGAAACAGGTAGATAAATAATTGAAATATCAACCAAATCAAATAATAATGACTGATTGAAATCTCTACGTTGTAGGTTATTATTCATACTTGGCGAAAAAATTGCCAATCACGGTGCTGAGTTTGCCCAATGGAGAAAATCTTGGATCTTTTCTTATCTAATCACCTATCATTACCCCGAAAATCCCTTATTTGTACCACACACGAGCCCTCGTCAATAATACGAGGTACACTTATTCTATTACGTATATTGGAAATTAATTTTGTTTTCGTAAGGCTTTATTCAATTACGTTGGAGAAGTTTTTATTGGCATACGAAACGAGAACGTATCGAGCAAGGAGTATTCTTTTGGATATTCATTTTAAGCCGTATTTAGGTCAAACGAGACTATTAAAATAAGCTATAAACGTGGAAAATGCTCAGAATTTAATTCTACAGCTAGCGGTAGATATTAGAGACGTAGGTAAATGTATATTCTGTATCATTTCATAATTTATATTAGGCACCTACTTCTAAAAACTTTTAAGTGCCTGATTATTACATTGATCAAAGAAGTCAGAAAATAATTTTTTTAGATACGTAATAAAACAAACATCAAAAATCTGCATCCAAATACCTATTGTATGTTGAATAGTAAGTAGCCAAAAGAAAAATAAGTATTAAAATCAGGATAAGTACTTACCAAACCCACGCTCTCAAAGTCAATGTCAAAGTAGTTAGGTATTTATTCGTAGAAATTGTAGTAAAGATCAAATTTTTAATTTCTAAGGAACCTACGACACAAATAGCCAATATGGCATACGAAAATTAGGGCTATTCCTAATCATAATAATGTATATAACGTTTATAAAAACGATAATTAGTAGGTATTATAATTTTATAGACATTTCCCCGAGGAATTCCTCTTCCTCTTTTCCGTACCACAAGAATTTGACAACAACAACAGAAAGAAGTTTTGATACGTGAATATTACATTTTTAAAGTTTTAAGATAAAACAAATACCTACTCAAGTTGCACTGGAACTAGAACTCGGGTTAAGCGATTATATTTATTGTACGCAGAGCAGCTTATACTGATTATTATTATTCGAAAAAAATCTTTGACTTTTTACATTTCAGGAGCAATAGTGCCCGTGTTCAAGCATCGATTCCGTATAATTGGGTGCGACTTGTTCGTGTACCGCTACATGACGGCCAACCCGGAGAAATTCCCGCCCGAAGTCATCGACAACGTGCGCAACTACCACCTGCGGGAAGGCAACCTGAAGACCGATCTTGAGGTACTTACGAAATCTAGCTAAAGTCGTGGAGTTTCAATACTCCAGTAGCGAATAGTAGTAGTAATGTCAATTTTCAAGCACATGTTCAGAATCATCCAGTGCAACCTGTTCGTATACCTACCTACCACCAAGGTTCATAGCTAACCCGGAGAAATTCCCACCCGAAGTCATCGACAATGTGCGCAACTCCCACCTGCGGGAAGGTTCTTGAGGTATTAATTCTAATTTGAGTCATTGAGTTTCAATATTTCAGGAGCGATAGTGTCACGCTACCGTCAAAAGCCCAAGAGCATTATCTAAACAAAAAAAAAACAATTGTAAAGTATTATAATTTATGTGGTAAAAAAACAATACAATACAATACACGCACCCTACCAACCCTTGAAGTCGGTTGAAATTAAACAAAAAAAACCGACTGCGAAACGTATTCTGCGAGTTCATTCTTCATTCGAGTTCGTTCTACCACCACCTCGGGCACAGGGACACAATGGTCCAGGGCATATATACAAATATACGATACGGATTTTTCACGGAACCCTAAAAATATATCGAAAAAATACACATACATTTCATACCTCTAAATCTTCTTAAAAATATGGTACAAAATATGTCTACAAAATTTGGGTAAAATTCAATTTGAAAGCTGGCAACTAATGACACAGTAGTATGTTTAGCGATAGTTCTATCACTAATTCTCTCTAATTATACTAGATAAAAGTTGTTTGAAATGTACTTACCAGTGATTTCAGGTGTTTTCATACGTCTCTTGTAGTTTCGGCACTGATTTATAGCACAGCACGCCATATTTTCGCCGCAAAACAGAGAATAATGAACGTGTTATCCGCGCGGTGTCTGTGGCGTCACTGATGAGTTAGCGTATAACAGTTCTATGCTATTTTTTGGGCGCTTTTGGTGCGTTACTATTTATCTAGACAAGTAAATAATCAAAGGCTACAAGATGGGTAGACGCACAGAAGAGAGAAATAAATTTGCTGGTCCATGGGACGAGTCACATGGCACAGTCAAAGGGAAGCAGTGGAATAAAAAAGCCTGTGGATGATGATGATGATGAAGTAGGAATAATCCACCAACCCGCACTTTGCCAGCGTAATGGTTATTGTCAAATTACTCTAAGTAGATATTGTAACATTCAGCAGCAGACTTTAGCCGGCACAGCTGAGTAGTTATCAAATTAAAGTGGCTCTACATAATTGGTTAAATAGTTTATAGCCGTAAAGATCTATTATCGCGTAGGTAGAAAGTAAATCTCATAAGGTTTCTTGTTTTACGGAACCCTAACAATAAAAAAAATATTGAATTTTCGAGTAAGTAGGAGCCTAAGTAAAAGCTAAATCAGGTACCAGCTGTCTGTTTAAAATGATGAATGCGAGCGATGCGCCGCGCGCCGTCAGCCGCCGCGTGCGCTAATTGATGAATGTGACGTGCCGCATGGCCGTGACGTCACTACACTAGGTATACACGAGGACCTTTATAAACCTTTTACAACGGTAGTACCTATAGATTCTATAGATACATACTCGTAGCATGCAGGTAATGCACCTTGTCATAGCTCTATAACTATGGCAAGGTGCAATACCACTATACACTACACTGCCTAGGTATATAGGTAGGTAGGTATACCGATCTCCCCAAACCTGGTGGTATCCAAAAAGGATTTTCCTGGGTAAAAAAGTGGTATAAGTATATTATCTACTTCTACAAGTAGATGTAGACCTATCTATTGCTGTATAGTTTGCTATACAAGCTGCGCAAATCTTCACTCCATATAGCCGCTTACAAATGAACTTGCTACTGCGCAGCGACGCCTCGTGTTCACACGCCATTCAGTTTTTTTTAATGCAGAATAGGACTATATTTGGCCACCAACTCGCCTGGTGGAGAGGAAAGTTGTAGCCGAAGATGGAGTATGTAGACCTAGAAGTTCACTCTTGACTTGAAGATATCCAAATTGTAATTGTCAGGAAACAATGACGGAGGCAGGGCATTGCCAATCCCTGGCGGTGTCCGCATAATGAAGGAAGAAGCGAATCGCTTAGATTCACCCTATATTGATTATTACGAATAACTTTTTACCTTCTACGGTATGGTGGACCCAACCCTGAAATAGCAAAAATATAACGGATGTTCCACACGTTTGAATGTCAAAAACCAACATTGTATGTAGCAGCTCATCTTTGTGTTGATTCCGATGTAAAAGTTCGTCATAAAGATGAGTACCGTCCACAATGATAAGACTGCATGATGGCCACGCTGCCTCACATTCTAGTGACACAATAGTAAAATCTCTAAGAAATGACGTTTATTCTTGAAGAGCTGAAATCGTACAGCGTCATCGAATCGACGGGGACCAATTTATGTTAAATAAATGCGTCCTCTCGTAGTAAAATCCTAACTACTAAGCTGCCACGAAAAGCCTAACATTTTGTACCAATAATGTTTCTTGGCTGACACGAACTAGAACTCCGAATTGGTCCGGTCCCCTCCTCGTTCTAGTTTACTGAACTTTACTGACACAATCATAACATAGACCTATTACTCGTACATGTACTACGTATTTCTAGAAACGACATCACAGCATTCCGCTGAACTGTTCCGGCTGGTGCACTTATCCCTACCAAGCTATCCCCCCTGGTAGGGATAAGTGCACTTTTTGTAGATTTAGTTCTACCAGTAGCGATAGGTGCGGCTGGTGCACTTATCCCTACCAAGCTATCCCCCCTGGTAGGGATAAGTGCACTTTTTGTAGATTTAGTTCTACCAGTAGCGATAGGTGCACTAACCATTTGTGTAGTGCACTTATCCCTACCGAGCTATCTCCTCTGGTAGGGATGGGTGCACTGCCTATTTCTACTATTTTCTACTCTTCATATTATATGCTATTGCTAATCGAATAAAATACTACGGCACGTTGGTTTTATTAAAAAAATTAATTTGCTGAAATGATGAAGTTTCAGTAGGTACATAACTTTTTTTAAATCATAGATGTCAAAGTGACAGCTGTCACATTCTAGAATGGGTACTATAACAGCAAGATAGGTGTCAAAGTGACAGGTGTCAAATTTAAAAGTGGATTTTCTCCGTAACTATCACTTAAAAACCATTGTTGTTTTAACAAAAGTGATAGAGCTCAACGAGATCTACATTTCGGATGACAGCTGTCAGACTTAAAAGTTGATTATCTCCGTAACTATCACAGATAAACCATTGTTGTTCTAACAAAAGTGATAGAGCTCAACAAGATCTTCATTTCAGATGACAGCTGTCAAACTTAAAAGTGGATTATCTCCGTAACTATCGCTTATAAACCATTGTTGTTCTAACAAAAGTGATAGACCTCAACGAGATCTACATTTCGGATGACAGCTGTCAAACTTAAAAGTGGATTATCTCCTTAACTATCACGTATAAACCATTGTTGTTTTAACAAAAGTAATAGAGCTCAACGAGATCTACATTTCGGATTACAGCTGTCAAACTTAAAAGTGGATTATCTCCGTAACTATCACAGATAAAACATTGTTGTTTTAACAAAAGTAATAGAGTTCAACGAGATCTATTTCGTGTTTTGTAATTGTGAAGTATATTCAATAACTAGTTTGTGTAACAATAGTTACGAAGGATAATCCACTTTTAAGTTTGACAGCTGTCATCCGAAATGTAGATCTCATTGAGCTCTATCACTTTTGTTAGAACAAAAATGGTTTATATGTGATAGTTACGGAGATAATCAACTTTTAAGTTTGACAGCTGTCATCCGAAATGTAGATCTCGTTGAGCTCTATCACTTTTGTTAGAACAACAATGGTTTATAAGCGATAGTTACGGAGATAATTCACTTTTGAGTTTGACAGCTTTCACTTTGACACCTGTCATGCCATTCTAGTACCGATCCTAGGATATGACAGCTGTCACTTTGACATCTGTCATATAAAAAAAATGTTAGGGCAAAAACTTGTGTACCTAATGAAACTTCTTTCAGAAAAATATTTTTTCAATAAAACCAACGTTCCCTATTAATGTATTCGATTAGTAATAGCATATTATACGAATAGTACAAAATTAGTAGAAATAGGCAGTGCACCCATCCCTACCAAATATAGCTCGGTAGGGATAAGTGCACTACACAAATGGTCAGTGCACCTATCCCTACTGGTAGAACTAAATCTACAAAAAGTGCACTTATCCCTACCAGGGGGGATAGCTCGGTAGTGATAAGTGTACCAGCCGAACTGTTCAACTCGTTAAAAATTATCCTAGTCTTAAACATTACCTAACTGTATTACCACAAAAGTTTTACGCACGCTTTAAACAATGTTGGTACAAAATGTACGGTTAAACAGTGTTTACCTAAAGCGTGTTTAAATTTTTTGTGGTAAGGCGGTTAGACTACCTATAGCATAGACAGTTACTTAAATTATCTTAGTCTATTACCACAAAAGTTTTACGCACTCTTTAGACAATGTTTAACAGTACAAATTGCACGGTTAAACCGCCTTACTTAAGATTAGGTAGGTAATACCTAATCTTTTGTGGTAAGGCGGTTAGACTATAGCATAGACACATGGACCTCATCAGTTTGTCCATACCCGACCTACCTAACTATTCCTGTTGTACCTTATCACGTACCTACCTATTAGACGTGACACTTTCAAATGAACATAATCGCCATTTGGAGATTTTTGTCGTTTTATAAAAAAAACACTGCAAGTGATTACTAGTGAACGATAAAATCTAGGTACCTAAGTACGTCAAAAATGGCACATAATGCCTGTTGTACTAAGATATTTTTAATACATATTTGGAGCATGGTATCCTAATACAGCAGCTCTTCTAGAACGTAGTATCTAGGTACATACAATAGTTCCACAATAACGGTTCCTTCACTTTAGTGCTACTTTTCCAGAGTTTTAATGTCAGAAAGTGTTGAAGTTTTCAAAAATATCTTATTGAAGCTTTCAAACTTTATTATTTGTTTCTCAATTTACTGCACGAATTACTTGAAATTGCGAATTGGCTCGTAAATCATTGAATGTTTGATAGTTTCGTAATACACGCCTTACTTAGCGTAAATAGGTATAACGTGGCCGTGGCCGTATCGTTATTGATTGAAGTTTCTATAGCCAATAAAAAACGTTATCGTATTTTTGAGTCTCGTCATAAGAACCTACCTAAAATAATCAGCCTCATCATTACTTACCTACCTCTGTTCCAAAGCTAAGTACCTACAAAATACCTAGGTACATACTTAAACCGGGGCAAAACTAATAAATAAAAAAAATATCGTAGGCTTTTGAAATACCTATTTATTCGGCAGGTGTGTTGTATACACTACTGGCACATTTACCACTTTCAACTCCTCCAGACTTCTTCCTCCTGACCTATTTTGTCAACCTTTTTTTCTTTAATTTCCCTCACGTCAGGGTGCGACACGCGAAGAGCAAGCGGCAGAGCGGCGCGCGCAGATGTTGAAGATCGGGCAGGACGCGGTGGCCCAGCCGAGCGACATGGAGCGCTGTCTACACGCGTTAGATGTAGTGGAAGGCAGTGCCATTCCGGCGCGCCCGCCTACACCGCCGCTCACTACCGATCGCATCTCATATGATGACTCGCTCAGGGTCGTACGACAGAGGTAATTGTTCCTCCAGGGCTATCGGAGTAGACAGAAGACGAGAGGGAGACGTGGATGCAGAGAGACCTATAAAGAGACGTGGGAACGCTATCTTCAGTCGCTGGATGTGGTGAAAGGTAGCGCCAATCCAGAGCGACCATCCACGGCTCCACTCATCACTGATCGCATCTCATATACTTAATAAGTAGCTCAGGGTCGTGTGGCAGAGGTAGGTAGGTATATCTGTTCTAAAGGCGTACCTGCCTTGCGGTTGTAGATCTAGGGATATAGGTAGGGATGTAAAGCGCTGTGTTCAGGCGCTGGACGTGATGGAAAGCAGCGCGTTCCCGCCGCGCCGCCGCGCATCTTGTATGACGACTCGTTCAGGGTCGTGCGGAAGAAGTATGCCTATTCGAAAGGAGGTCTATAGAGACAAAGTGCTGTCTACATGCGCTGGATTTGGTGAAGATCAGCGCCGCAACCTCTCACTTTCCTCGCCATGTCTCAAAACGCTTAACTGATTAATAAAATGAATAGCAGACCTGAAAATCTAATGTATTTTGTGTAGACGTTAAATCAACAGTGAAGTCCGGTTATTTTAAATGTACCTCATCGACTTGGCATTTTTTATGTAGGTAGGTACGTATGTACTGGGCGTGGCTTATATTATACCACCTGCTACTTATTAGGCTGCAAATCCACAAGAGATGAAAATGTGTACTTACCTACCTAGATGAGTGAAATCTATAATAAAAATATCCACTACAATCAGTTCGCGTTACATCGTTTCAAGCCCACTATAGAGGGTAGATAAAAACGAAGGATCTATCCTTGCATAACTTTGTCTTTATTTACACATCTTTGGTGGAAAAGCACCTTCAGTCTCCTTGTTACCTAAAGTGTGATTTGATTACATAAATGGAGTCCTCACGTGTAGCTACTGTCCTAGGACATTCACCGCTAAAATTGGGTACATCAGCCATGTGACGACCCATCAGTAACCATACCCATGTACCTACAGAAAAGAGTCGCCGTAGCCGAAATCGGCTAGGAAAACATCAAAGTGTGATTAAATATCTCTAATCCTTCATTCAGCAAGCCGAGAGGCGATGCCGTGCTGCCCCTGAAAGGCATCCTAAAGTCCGGCGCAGCCAGGGACGACCACCAGAAGGTGGTGTGCTTCAGCGGGCCGGCGCCCGGCGATCACCGCGGGCCACGCCCGAGGCAGGACGCCCCGCCGGGACAGCAGCCACTTTACGACGACGATCCAGACTTCTGCGAGAAGTACAAGGACTCGGTACGATGGTGTCATCATTTACCTATCTAAGGACTACGTGGCTCGTGAAATCTGTGGAAAGCAACCAAAAGTTAGGCGCGACGAAGATGAAACCTCCAGAAAGTGGTGTGTAGTTCTTTTTGGGATCACCGCGGCCATAAACAAAGCTACCGCGTCACCTACTAACCTCATCAACGCCCGCTCTATGACGAGAACTTTAAATTCTACAAGAAATAAGTTGCTTTACCCGATACACGTTACTAGCAAAGTTCGATAAGATAAAAACTGTTGTGAGATTTGAACAAAGATACTAGTTATAAGATACTAATATTTCCTACAGGATTACAAGGAGCGAGCGGAGCAGCGCGCGGCTGACGTGTGTGCGTACGAGGTGGTGCCGAGCCCGCACGCGGCCGGCGCCGCGCTCGACGACGGCGGGCCGGAGCGCCCGCCGCTGCCCGGCTACCTCGGCTCCTACGGCGTCGACTGCAAGGAGGTAACTAACAAATTTTAGCGTTCCCGAACGGTGGCTCTACTTCTGTGGTGTCTACCAGAAGAGCTATTTAATTTAGGTAGGAGTCGATACCGACTCTAGGCTACAAAAGCAACGTCGATTAGAAATAGGAAATTTGTGACGTCGCACCTTTCGCTTGTCGCTGCCTTTAACAGGACCTCAGGAGTTAACATCCTTCAAAATTGAGTTAAGAAGGTAACGCGAATGACCAGACGAGTGTCTGTCATCAAGATCATAGTGTGTGTAGGTACTGGGTGTCCGAGCGACCACCACTACCAGGTCTGTGTAAAGTTTAACAATTCAAACTTTTAGAATGATTTTGTTGTTTACTCGTATGTTACTTAGAAATTAAAAGATTCTAGGTACCTACTCAAAATAGATACCGCTCGACAAAAGCTCGCTCGCTAAAATGATTTTTCTTCAGGTGCCAGAATACATGCGTCTGTCCAAAGACGCGTACGAGAAAGTGAAGAAGCTCCGTCGCGATACGCTTGACATTTCCCCCGCGGCCGCTCGCCTCGCGGACTACCCTCCCGCGGCCATGCCCACCGTCGACGAGTGCGTGCACCCGCCGCCCGAGGCCACCGGGCCTTGTGCCCCCAGAAGGGAGGAAGACGTGGCCTTCGCGTGCCCACATGTCGAGCCTAAGCTGCCCTGCTGTGACGAGGAGACCAGACGACAGAAGGACTAATGACTGATCTGACAATAAATAAGTCTTTGGATATGATTGTTTTCTTTCAAAAGCTGTTATCAGATCGTTCTTAAAGATATTTGAGTGGTCATAATTCTAGGTCTATTATTAGGTTATTCACCGATGATGAGTGCGTGCACCCACCACCCGAGGCCACCGGACTCTGGCCGTCCAGAAAAGAGGAAAACGTGGCCATCACGTGCCCATTATGTCGAGCCCAAGATCGTTATTTTATTTTTCATATATGAAATTTCGAACTTATTTGAGATCACTGATAGCGTCCGGACGCGGTGCGTCATTCTCAACCTATCTATCATCACCATATTCAGCCTGTATCTGGCTCCGCTGGATATCTATGCCCAAAGGAAGTTCGTAGCCCTGGTGTCAGAGTTTTAAGCCCGCCAGAGTTAAAAGGCCTCTGATATGACCCATGTTTCTGGAACTCAATTTTTTAAGAGTCAGAAAGCGAGTAAAAAAGAATATTATTTTAAAAATTGAGCTCCTGCTGTCGTTAACCTATCTTCACGTGATGTGCCTACGGTAAGCGTATATGTACTTGCCTTGACCGTCAAAGAACCTATCAAGATAAAAATAATTACAATTAAAAATCATTGCTTTTTTTTAACAATATAAAATTTTAATACATTGTTACAAATAACTGATATTTACACATTCACATTCATAAATTATACGATTTCATTGCGGTAACGTTTACAAATAAACTTATATTATGGATTAGGAATGTGCTGATATTTGAAATTACTCATTATTATTTATTTCTAGTTATGGTCACAGCGAATAAATAATAAAAAACGTCGACTTTAAGAAGATGATCGGTTGATTATGGTTTTGCGTCACAATAAGCCCGATTACAGAGGCGCCATCGTAATTATAATAGCTAAATAGCAGTTCTGTTTCTTTTTCACTTTAGGCATTCGATAGAGAGAACGCTTCTTACGTTGCTATTAAATTTACGCTGGCGCCTCTGTAATCGGGCTTAAT
The DNA here is from genome assembly GCA_949316475.1 of Hypomecis punctinalis. Classification (NCBI taxonomy): domain Eukaryota; kingdom Metazoa; phylum Arthropoda; class Insecta; order Lepidoptera; family Geometridae; genus Hypomecis; species Hypomecis punctinalis. Next base: position 14,048,893 of record OX438797.1, read on the forward strand.
GTACCTATATCACTGATTTGTTGTTGGTTTTCCAAAGAACTACTAAAAGGGTGTGGGACTCTAATTTTAACAAATAATTTAATTTTTGCTTTACCCTTATATACTCTTATCACCTAAGATTCTCCGCATCATTTACTGAGTAAAACGACGAGAGCTATAAAATAATAATTTTAATTTTTTGCAAAAAAAATTGCATGACCGACTTCAACCGTGTACTGAATTCGCAAATATTTCGTACGGATCGATGTAGCATTCTTCACATTATTATAGATTTATCAAAAATGGCTCAGCCAATTTCGATGAAATTTTAATGGGACTAATTCCGAAGTATACTCTTTCCAATAAAAAAAGAATTATCTAAATCGGACCACTACGTAAAAAGTTATGCGTGGTTATACAAGTACCTCCTCCGTTTCGTCGGTCAAATGAGGAAAGTACTTATTTTATAATGAAATGTAATAAAAACAAAACCGAAAATAAACACAATGTTGTAATACAACGAATACATAGATGTCGATTATGACGCACCATTTACCTAATTCATAGGATCACATAAAAAAATAGTGAAAAGAAAAGCGACTTATAAACCACAGAATATATAATTAGTACCTTACGTTATAAACAGGAATAGAAATGCTCTGGTACAGAAAAAATACATATCCCTAGGAGGACTATAGACATAGGCCTCCCAACTCCAAGATTGAAATATCCTGTATAAGTAAATAAATATTGGGGGACATCTTACACACGGTCTCTGACCCCAAAGCAATGCTTGTGATATGGTTAAATACATACTTATATAGAAAGTATCTAAATACACCCAGACACAGAGCAAACATCTATGTTCACCACCTAAATACTTGCCCTAAGTGGGGATCGAACCCACGCCTCTTTAATCCAGAAGTCAGGTTCACTAACCACTGAGCCACCGAGGCAGTCGCTGCGCTGGATACGTGGTTTTCTGTCCACCTTGATTAAATTAAATTAGCTAGCAAACATATGACTACGACTTTCGCGCAGCTTGTAGCTAACTTCACAGCCGCCAAGAAGTTTGATTCGGCATATAGGTACTTATTGGTGAACAGACCACCAGCCCGATGGTCAGATGATGTCATTAAACTTGTCGGGAGGTAATAGATGAGGCTAGCACAGGACCGGAAAGAATGGCGAGAAAGAGAGGAGGCCTATACACAGCAGTGGATGGAACAGGCTGAATAGATAGATAAATGGATACTTTATCAAGCTGAGTTCACAAAATATGCACTTGATGCCTTAGTGAGACATTAAGCCCAATTATGAAGGCACCATCGTAATTATAATAGCTAATTAGACTTATTTCTGTTTCTTTTTCACTTTAGGCTTTCGATAGAGAGAACACTATTTTACGTTGATATTAAATTTACGATGGCGCCTTTAAAACTGGGCCTAATTATTCATGAAACGACAAATATTCATATTTGCGTGTGACAATGTGAAAATGTATGGAACATTTTTGGTAGGTTTCGTTTGTTTCCGCTAGGGGCGCTTTACAAAAATTTAAATATGAAGCTACACGAAACCTTCGATAGTTTTCGTATTGTAACCATCTCATACTCAACTTAAACAACACCTAAATGATGGGGGGCTGGCGCAGTCGCTTCTGCTCAGTAGAGTTGTTTCAACTTTTCATCAAGGGGGAAGGGGCTCCCTTGAGGAAAAATCGATATAAAAGTCGATTTTCGCGAAGGTTTTACTTCTGTGACGCGAACTGTACTGATACTACATTATCAATTTAGTTTCGGGAACAGTAGGTAGGTACATCATAATCGACGCTTATTGTTTAACCTATCCCACAAACGATTGAACTTTCGTAATGCAGACTCGCTTTGCAAAGTGCATGGATTATTAGAAGTATTTATGTACTCATCATTAAGAACAAGTTTTATTATGGGACCAACCCCGTCATCACAATAAAAAACTCTGCATTTTTTATTACGTCTAGAGACAAACATTTTGTACGGAACAGCTTATTTTTTTTATGTAGTGCTCTTAGCGTAGTTTGACTAAATGTTTGTCAGCGATCACCGAAGTCAAGCAAAACACGACACGGTCAGTCTTCGGATGGGTATCCGAAGTGTGGGTAGCATTTACAACTGAGTGCTACCGTCACTAGGATGACACATTAAATTTTAGGCCCCGGCGACTTTAAAAACTTTGACATCAGGGCTGGCCACCCGGCCTATACGAATTTACATGTTTTTTAAATCGCAATTTCAGTTTTGGTCTCATAGTATACGTTGTTCATAATAATTATGAGAATAATCTACCACTGAAAATCCCTTCACTTAGCAAAACAACTCCTTGTATTATACATAAATGGTCAAAAGGCACTCTGGCCAATGTTTAGGCAAGTACTACGTCAAATATATAATAACTAGCACGATCACAGCGAGCGTCACGAACATGCCTCCAAAGAGCACGTATTTGTCCTGAGACACCCTCCGTTCTATGAGAGAGATGGTGGCGTTGGACAGCCCTAGTGTGTTCGCCAGGTCGATGATCCTTCTGTGAGCACCTTTCAGCGTCTCTCGGTTGTACTTCAGCGTCTCTAGCATGCTCGAACCTGAAACGAATGAAATATAGATTAAGCACAGAGCTATTACAACTAGAGAGATAGCGCTGTTGTCGCTTGAGGCAATTCTCAACCACAAAAATGTATGGAGAATCATGCTCATGGCTGTCAAAAATGTCAAATATGAATTTGACTTTGACACTACTGAGAGAAAAAAATACAGTAACTAGCTACTGAATCGAGATATTATTTAATGTCTCTTTCTAACTCATGTCATATTAAATCATTGCATCTCTTTCTCTCTTTTCTTGATCGACCACATTATCCCTCTAGTATCTCTGTGAGATTAAGTAAATTAGTATAGCTGTCTTCCTCTAGGATGCCTGATTCATTCGTGGAAACGTCTACTTGGACGATTTGCTCTCCTCCAATTTTACCTATTTTTTAGACGTCGATATCCCAGTTATCGTTTCGACGAATGAGTCAGATGCCTTGTATAGTGTTTACCATACACACACAAAAAATAAGGACAAACCATAACCAGCGCAATGGAGATTTTCGGTTGCGGTGAATATGTTTTTGGTCGGACTGAGAGTACGCTTTACCAAGTTAAAAATTTAAATCATAGATGGAACCAGAGGTCTAAGAATGATATTGTATAATAAACGTAAACTATTATAGTTTTCGTGTGGATTCATACATTTTGTTAGTTGTTCCTCGTTCATTTTCATTTATTCCATTTCCACCAGTTCCCTCATTTACAAGTAGGTAAGTAAATAAAATATTAATAATTAATCCCAAATTAAGGGTACAGATATTTGAATTCTTTCTAAACTGTGGATTATATACGGGGAAGGATTAATAGGCATTTTGGAGGACGTACTCCGAAATATGAGTCCATATAAACATTTTTTTTTAAATACCTAAATAAAAAATACTTTGACGACCATTCCAAACTTTTAAGACTAATTGTCTTCAATTTAACAAGGATGACATTCCCGTGTTAATATTCTGTCCTTGAAAATACGTACCATTGTAACCTTTGACTATTTTACAACCGTTTTAACACCGTAGTTTAACACGCCTGCTGCTTGGCCAATTAATCATTTTGTCATTTATTGCCTTGTCATTTTTCGAACTGTTTTTCCTCTTTATTCTACCAAAACGTCGTCGTAAAGTTTTCGATGTTTTTACGAAATATAATTCTGTTCAAAAATTGTATCTTGTTCGCACTAATTTACATTTTAAATGCTAGCTATTATGTTCACGAAATCTTGTTCGTATTAATTTACATTTAGCGAGACTCTGCTCTTGCTCTTACGTCCACCTATCTTCTGCAGCCGAAGTGGCTGGCGCGGGGCCACTTTAATTGACCCGTTCGTCTAGATAACTATGTTTTCTATTAACATTTGGAAAAATAGCTGTAGAGAAATAGGTTCGTAGAACAACTGGGACATTCTTTCCTGTCCAGTTTTAAACTAGTAGATTGTGTATCATATGGGAGCAAAGTAATATTTTACGGCAGGGGCATATTTTGGATCCAGAGCGAAGTGAGGAATTCTAGAGTAGAAACCTGAACGTAGCGAGGGATTCAAAGTACGTCGCCCGAGCCAAAAATATATTTTTCATCACATATATTCGAAAAGGACTACTTGGTTCGCCTTTAAATGCGCCCAAATGTGGTGTTTTCTATAAGGAACTTTATAAGTGCACCGGAATTATCTTTGCCGCGCACTTTTTGAATTTGAATGATTTTTTGTTTAATTGACAAAAAATAATACGGGTCTGATATTTTTTGATAGTCTATCTGACGGACTAATTAGGTTTAGGTTTAAAGATATTTATTCTCATTATAAGATGTACATCGCTTCGCTAATGAGAACACTACTAATTATAAAAAAAAATTAAATAACAATTTGTCGTCGTTGAGAAAACAATAATTCCAATATTATGTGCATGACAACATTTTTTAAAATACCTAGGTAGGTAGGTACGTCACACGCGTATACGAGTACCTATGTATGTACTATAAAATAAAAACAAAAACTCGTTCAATGCATAATATGACGATGCTAGATTTACCAGCGTAACGATTGTTACCTATAATGAATTGTCGGCAATAATGTATTCTGCAAGTTTCTTTTTAAATACGTTGAACGAGCTTATATTTTTAATATACGAGAGTATATTATTGTAAAGGCGCGCACCGTCAGATGTCATCAAAGTAATTCAAACTAATTATATTTATTTAGTCATCATGCCTATTTACGCATACGTTCAGCCTTTCTAATGATTCAATTATAGAGCGTTTGAAGCGTCTAACCACAGTAATTTTGTATTAAGTATTCTCCTTTGAGTTGCCTCTTTATTGTCTATGCGTTCTGCCAAACTGCTTTCTGGTAAAATACCTACAGACCTATTGTGTATTAAAACAATCGTTGCCTCGTCTAAGGACTACTTACTGACACGCTAACTAATAATAATTGATAGTCTAATTATCCAGATTACAACATAATTTACATAGGTTTATTAACGACGGGGTGATGATTAAGACGGATGAGTCTGAGGTTCTGTTGCAGCTGCTATTAAATCATTAAAGAACAATAGTGCGGTCATTATTGTCCAATCAAAATGACAACATTTAAATATAGCTGGTCAACGTTTGCACTTAAGAAATTCTCAGAAAGGAAGGGAAAAATTATGACACCCATAGAGAACAAAATGTGATATTGTTCTACGATAGAAAAAAACAGGTACAAAATATCTCGGTTGTTCTACGAACCTACTTCTTTTTAGTTATTATCTAAATAGTACTTAATAGAAAACAAAGTTATCTAGAATAGGTAATAATATTAACTGGAATAAAATAATACTAGATACAATTAATTAAATAAAAACTTGATTTAAACCATCAGGATTTTCAATATTTCCAATTAAAAGTTTTTTATCACATACCTGAGTATAAAATTATTAAATGTTTAGCTTGTAAATCCAGACTACTTTTTATTTATTTACTAGATACTATTTCCTACAAAGATATTACATTATAAATAAAAAAGAATCTTAATCACAAACAAAATGAAATTGGTAAGTAGGTCTGGTACGAGTAAGTAAGCGTCATTTCATAAGTATTGAGTGTGCACTTAAAATATTTGTTTTCGATCAACATTACCGAACCCATTTACATACTTAGTGACTAATTTTGAGAGTCGTTTTTTTGGAGCTGACTAGTATCTTTAGTACTCTAGTTCATGCCTCTTTCAATTACTCATTAGAACCAGAAGAGTAATTACTGTAGTGTGTAAACATTATTGCTGCATTTGATGTTTGAAAGGTACATTGCCACCAAAATCATGACCACATTTGCTTTGTGCAAAAATTCAACAGCCCGTGAAACTTTATTGCATCATTTTTGCGATTCGATCGAGTAATATATACTTTGATTGCTCAGCTAGGTCTTAGTCTTTATGACCCTGGAGTCGCGGTCTAAGAAAGCAGTTTCTGTATTCTCTGAGAGCCTATTCATAGAAGGAATTTATTACATCAGAAGTTTCCAATAAGTAAATAAAATAATTTATTCCGGTCCATAATTGGGCATCGTAGTAGACTAGTTAAAAAGATTAGATAGACCAAATAAGGTCACGCTCGCGAAATTTGACGTTAATAAACATAAAAAAGACATTTTTTAAAAACTATAAATTAAAATATGAAGCATTTGTTTGTTATAGAATTACACACGTTTTGTAGTATTTTTCGTCTTTAAACCTCTTAATTTTGATAGATTAGATCCAAAAATAGGCTCCGCTGGCTCGGCCTCTAGGAAAATTTGGAGAGGATCGCGCCGTAAAAAGGGCTAACTTGAGATTTGGGACTGCCGAAGGATCGAAGGCCCTTCGGCCGCCCCAAGTACAGAAAGACGAAGTAGGAAAAAATTTTCGCCAGCTCAGGATTCATGGTAAGCGTGCTACACCCTAGACCGCACATCTGCTTAACATCAGGCAGTGTGAAGTCAAACGCAAACCTATACGAAATTAAAAAAAAAAAAAAAAAAAAAAAATGTCTGGCAGGAACTTGTCCAAGACAGAAAATTATGGCGCCAAATAAAGCCAGAAGCCAAGACTCAATTTAGGTGGCTGCACCAACATGTAAGTAATTACAAGATCAAAAAAATAACATTGTTTTAATCAACTCGGTGATCATCATTCACAGCCTGCGTTATCTTACTGCTGCTGTCGAATAAAAAATATTTCTTGCAAAATTCGTGAAAACAAAACTTAGGGCACGTAACAGGCGTGTTTTCGTAGAGAATCTCCTACTGGCTGTAAACAATCAAGCAATAAAAGTATCAGACTTTAATAAACAACTCAGGTAGGCATTCATACGTAGTGGAATGGCAAAATAAATAGGTATACTAGCTATCGCGCTTGTTTGTGTGTTACAAGCAGCAAAACAATAGATGGATAATTTTACACGCTATTAATGAGATGTCTCAAGGTCTAAAGATCAAACAACTACATGTAGGTACACAGAGTTAAAGGCATGGGAAGCTTAGTAGGTAACAGAATATAATTATTATCTTATTTCAGTACAAACATTTCAAGTTAGTACTTAATTTGATATTTAAAATTATATTTTATTTCACATAATAGTAAAATTCACGAAGAGTCACTTTTGCCCAGAAATGGGGCACACACAGCAGGCTAACAACAACATATTGTGTAGGTAATCGTTATATCGCTTTTGTTTACTGGCTAACAGATGTCCTATGGCTAACAGAGCCATAGGACATCTGTTAGCCAGTAAACATAAGCCTCTCCAATAAAACCAGTTGGAAACGGCTTGCTTGCAGGGCATGCCTATGGAATCGGAGATGACTACATGATACATCCGTGAACGAGCCTATTACCGACATATCTCAGTGAATTTTTAAGTTAAAGTGGCAGTGAGCAGGGCAAGCTGCACGTAGAATTAATGACTGCCTCGATGGCTCAGTGGTTAGTGAACCTGACTTCTGGATCACAGAGGCGTGGGTTCGATCCCCACGCAGGGCAATCATTTATGTGATGAACATAGGTTATTGCTCTGTGTCTGAGTGTTATTTAGGTATTAACTATATAAGTATGTATTTAAAATATGTATATGTAGTATATCAGTATCTGGCCATATCACAAGCTTTGCTTAGTTTGAGATCAGAGACCGGGTGTAAGATGTCCCAAAAAAAGAAAAAAAAATGGGTGCGTAAAGTTCTCGAATGGAGACCACGTACCGGCAAGCGCAGCGTAGATATTTGTACGTCCAACGACAAGGATAGACGATATGACCTGTAATACAGTGGAAACAAACTGCCTGAAAGGACCTAGGATCAAAAACTCAATCCTTGCGCAGCTGTTATGTGAGCTTCAGTCAGGACTGGGTTTTGTGCAGCTTGTAGCTAACTTCACAGCCGCCAAGAAATGTGATTCGGCATATACATTACAGTGGGTTTACACAGAACTGTAGTTTTATGTACGGGTAAACATATTTTAAACGCCTGCCTGCTGATAAGTTGCGTGTCGTTAGTAGCAATTAGTTTTTTCTGCTCCAAGTCGACCTTTACTGTTTTTAAGTCTAAGGACGTATTGGAGCAAAAAATCAGTTATACGAAAAAATCTGCCGAAACAGGCGGAGAACCGGCTTTGAGTGCTTGGTTATTTGATTGAAATTGTCTAGCGTCCATGATCTTATGACATCATTATGAGAATACATAGTGTTTGTACCATAACGTTTAGAACTTATTATCAAGGCATTAAGAACTAATTTCCGTTGAGTGATGTTGGATTTTAGCGATGTTACGCACAAGGGTATGTATTTTTAATCATGATATCGAAGTCCGATGTGATTTAGATATATATAATATTATTACGGCTTACTTATGACGTTGGTATAAAATAATCGATGCTAATATCACTAAACAGATTACGATTATCACAAAAACCGTGTAAACGAAGCATTTTTACCAGGTTACCCTTGTTACTTGAATCTCGTTCGAAAAACTAGTAAATTATTTTTATAGGACCACGAAAATTTAAACAGTTTTTTTTTCAGAATTGGCAATTTTTGTATAGAATTGGCGATTTGTACTTTCTAGGTATACTGAGCGCCACACAAATCGGCGGATGAGATGTTAGCCGCAGATGACACTTCGCCGTGATTGGCTAATTATTGCGCATGTGTGCACAATTCTAACGCCGCGTGTCGTAGTGCGTATGGAGCGCGCCGGAGACATGAGGTTGGCGGGCGGGTGTGCCCCGGCGTCTCGTTTTTCTGGCTCCCGCGAATGCCTATATTTCGGCTTTTGCGCAGTGCTCTGCGCATAACTTCCCATCCGTCGATTTGTGTGGCGCTCAGTATACGTGTCAATGAAGTCTCTTGAAAATCGAACAAATAAGTCTCACTATGAAAGAATCACCCATAAAAAATACAGAAAAAACCAATTTAATTCCCTAGACTAGACTAAGACCTTCGATTCGCTTCGTCAAATGCGTTCGAGTTAAATGAAATATCGTTTTGAAATGTCTCAACTCGATATTACTTTGACTCGATTAAAAAGGGAAATCATTGTCAAGGCAAAATAAACGTGACTGGCGAAGTAAGGTTCCGCCACAGAAATCTGGAGAGGGGCTTTTTAACGAGCGCGCGAGACACTAGGAAGCAAATTCTCATACACCACTAAATGCATGTTTACGAAATAACACTGTATTCATCAGAGCAGTGTTGTGCATATAAATAAGTAAATAAATAATTTTTAGGGGACATCTTACACACGGCCTCTGACCCCAAACTAATTAAAGCTTGTGATATGGCTGCCAGAGACTGATATACCTAGGAACTAGTTATAAGTACATATTTTAAATCCTTTTATATACTTACTAGCTTTTGCTCGCAGATCCGCCCGCGTAATATTTTGATTTTTGTGCTATCCTAAGGGATTAGGGAACCTATTTCCGGGATAAAAAGTAGCCTATGTCACTCTCCGTCTTTCAAACTATGTCCATGCCAAAAATCAAGTCCATCCATTGCTCCGTTGCTGCATGAAAGAGTAACAAACCAACAAACTTTTCGGATTTATAATATTAGTAAGGATTTATACATACAGATAATAACATCCAGTCTCAGGGCAAACACCTATTGCTCGTCACAAAAATGCTTGCCCTAGGTGGGAATCGAACCCACGCCTCTTTGACCATGTGTCAGGGTCAATAACTACTAGGCTACTGAGGCAGTCCAGTGGTTTGTTGTGCTCTGTGAGCAAATAATAATTATGCCATTACTGGCGTTACGCGTAGTGGTGATTTTGAGCAAATCGTGCCAAATTAGGTTTATTTATGTTAATTCCCCGCTTGATCGAGACGACATGGCTCGTCTCGTAAGATCTGTGGCTCTGGCCGAGCAATTATACGACCTGTTTAATCGCGAGATCAACTAGCACAGAGGTTCTCAAACTGTGGCGAAGGAACGCTGAGAGTAATTAACGGCCTTCCTACCGGCCAAAATAATCTCACTCGCACGTTAGCAAGAAGCATTGAAATTCCAAAAACCGTATGTTGCATTTCTCATTCATAACATATGATGTATGAAAACATTTATGATGTGTGAAATAAAAGTTTGTATTGATATTTTTTAATTCAACAGAAGAAAACGAAAAACATGATATTTTCATTTTTCTCGATCTACTCCGTCAATAGATATTAGCATTTTAATATTATACCACTGTATAGAGATGTAATACCGACATAAAGAGCCTGAAATAATCAAATCTGAGGTTAGGAATGCCTTAAAAAGGCTGAAAGCAAATAAATCAGCAGGAACAGACGCTATTTTTGCTGAGGAGCTTAAACATCTAGGAGACGCAGGTATTAAAATTTTACTGGACTTGTGTAATCAGATTTGGAAAACCGGAAAATGGCCTAAGGACTGGAAAGAGTCACTTCTGATACCTCTGCACAAAAAGGGCTCCACGAAATCCTGTGAGAACTACAGGACAGTGGCGCTTATATCACACGCTAGCAAGGTAATGCTCTATATAATTAATGGGCGGTTGCAATCATATCTGCACCGACAAATACCAAGTGAACAGGCTGGTTTTGTCAAAGGCCGGGGCACTAGAGAGCAAATAGTCAATATGAGGCAGTTGATAGAGAAAAGCCGGGAATTCAATGTTCCCATGTTCATGTGCTTTATTGACTATTCGAAAGCGTTTGATTGTGTGAGATGGGAACCACTATGGGCAATCCTTCAGGAAATGGGAGTACCTCCGCACTTAGTTCAACTGATCGCGAGCTTATATGATGATGGAGAGTCCATGGTTAGGGTGAATGATGTGGTGTCGGCGCCTTTTAAGCCAGAAAAAGGAGTTCGTCAGGGATGCATTTTATCTCCCCCTCTTTTCAATATTTATGGCGAGTACATTATGAGGAGAGCCTTAGAGGGGTGGGAGGGAGTCATCGCGGTCGGTGGCAATAAAATCAGCAACCTACGATATGCAGATGACACCACGTTGTTCGCGTCCTCCGAGCGCGAGCTTGCAGAACTGTTCAGCCGGGTAGAGCGAGAAAGCGAAATGGTCGGACTTTCGGTCAACAAATCGAAAACCAAAGTAATGATCATTGACCGAGCTGGACAGAGCGCACGCACAGGAGAACTGGCTGATCTGGAATGTGTGAAGGAGTTTGTGTACCTGGGCTCAATGATCAGCGATCAGGGAGGCTGCGAGAAAGAAATTCGGAGACGTACACAGATGGGGAAAGCCGCTATGGGCAAGATGACGAAGATCTGGCGAAACAGGAATATCTCCAACGCAACCAAAATGAGACTTGTAAAAACGCTGGTATTCTCGATATTCTTGTATGGCTCCGAATCATGGTCAATTCGCGCGGCGGACCGCAAAAAGATCGAATCTTTTGAAATGTGGTGTTGGAGGAGAATGTTACGCATACCGTGGACAGCGAAACGCACCAATAAGTCCGTTCTTGAGCAATTAAAGATTAAGACTAGACTTTCCACCATTTGTTATCAACGAGTCTTAACTTACTTTGGTCACATCGCCCGTAGGCAGCCCGATAATTTTGAGAAACTGGTTGTAGTTGGGAAAGTAGATGGCAAAAGACCACGTGGACGCTCACCTACCCGTTGGTCTGATCAGATTAAGTTGATAACCGGGCTTCCAGTTTCCACTGCTCTGAAGAAAGCCGAAGATAGGGCGGAGTGGAAGCAACTCGTCACTGATTCCGTCAAGGCATTTCAAGACGGGCACGACCTTCAGCAATGAAGAGGACGAATAAGAAGATAGAGATGTAAAAATCAAAATTTAGAAATTTAGAAAATTTAGTCGCGTCGCGTCGTCATCGTGAAGATAATAATTAGAGTGGCTTGGTAAAGTTTGTGAGCCCTAGAACTAACGTATCTCTTAGTTTTAATTTTCAGTAGTTATTAGTATCTGATTCTGTTCAGTCCTCTTATATGATAAATGACTTACTTCGTAGTAGTCAGCCATGATTTATATTTGGATAAGTATTTGTTTATTTTATGAAGAAATATTTTCATATGTACATCAGAATACATGCACACAATATCACACATACCCTGAACAAACAAGTCCCACATTATACTACAGCTTGCAGTCTACAGCTTGAAAAAAAACACGATTATTACTTTTCTACCGACTCCTAACTTCTAGTCCTCGCACACGTCGAAAAACTCAAAACAATTATCAAGATTTATCCACATAAAACCGAGAACAATGATCTACAACCTGAGCTATTTTGTTTCACCTACTATTAATAAAAAATAACACAGAAGCAACATCCAGTCACTCATTTGCTCGTGACAAGCACCGAACGCGAAGCTAGCGTAGGCCGTAGCAACACTAGAATAGATATGTACCAAAGTGATTAAGTTAATTAATTTGCAGTGGACGGTCTAAGAAAATTATCAAGATTGCAAGAAAACAGCTTGCCTTGATACGATGTGATCATGCGCAGCCGTAACATTCGCAAGGCCGGTGCGCCCAGTTTGTTTTGAACCGCTTTGGTGTAACCAACCTTTTGCAAATAAACAAATATCAATTGTGGAATTGTGATAAGTGTTTCCGAAAACCAGTCAAGATGTGGTAAGTTTTTTGGTTCAATAATTTCACTGATGTAATGATCTAGGCTACACGTGACGGAATATAAACACAAAAACATTTTTTTGTAGATACAATACTATGAGTACTAGACTAGAATAAGCTATTTTTTAAGTTACGTGGCATAATTCAGTGATAACTTTTTTACGCCACATGATATCAAAATGTTTAGTTAGGACACCACAGATTTATAGTTCAAATAGTTTTAAGTTATTTGACCCGATCCAATCACTTGATTCAAACCGGTACGAATTTACTAAAGTAGTCGCACAGCTTATGTAAAAGTGCACTATTTTAAAATAAGTTTTCGAAAAATAAAAAAACATCTGTTCTCAGCGACTGGCCGCGTTAAACTCGCGAATTACATTACGGTGATCAAGGCCCCAAAGTAGGTACAGCTATACCTAGGTACTTTAGTATTAACGCAGTAATACACGTTATCATCGGCACCTAGGCCCACTTTTAATTATAAGTGTATACTGAGTAGGTATAGATGAAATTGTTTCCCTAGAGATACTTAGATACGTTGTTTCTTTATGGCAAATTCAAGGCAAATTGTTCTATGATTTAGCGATTTGTGATACAGCTACGTATTTTCTAGCACACAAGCCAGGATAATTTTTATACACTACTTATCACTTTTAATTACTGTACGTATCGGCCTTTTTAATAATTCGCTGCTGGACATATGACTACCCACGAAAGGCGATTGAACTATATTGACCACTGAGGCTTAGTGTGGGTCGGTGGATTCACAATCACATAGGGAATCGAATTTTATTCTCGCTGTATTACCATAAAAATATACACATTACTGTCCAAATTAGTTGTGGTATGTGGTCTCCACTCGCGCTCTTTTCAACTCCAACGGTCTTCTTGCAATGTGCCCTGCCTACTGCCATATCTACTTGTCAATCCGCTGCATTATATCAGTACTTAATGTAACTTAATTCAGCGAATTGGCCTTAAGGCCTCTGACATGGCTAAACAGATACAACCAGGACCTACAATTTAACGTGTTATCGGAAGCGAAAGTTGTCTACGGTAGCGGAAAGTTGGAAATGCTACCCGTGGTCACCCACCCGAACGATGACCGTCCCGAACGTTGCTTAACTTCAGTTATCGCAGAGAAACACGTGCTTGGAGCTCAGTAATAAGGCCCATAGTCACGATAAATGAATCTATCTATCCATCTATATAAAAATGAATCGTGGTTGTTAGTCTCGCTAAAGGGTACTGTACTGTACTGTACCAGCCTTTTTAATAGTCCACTGCAGGACTTAGGCCTACCCACGAAGGGTGATTGGGCCATATCCACCACGCTGGCCCAGTGCGGGTTGGTGGATTCATATACGCCATCGAATTTCTTCTACGGACGCATGCAGGTTGCCTCACGATGTTTTCCTTTACCGAAAAGCCCGTGGTGTGAAATTCCGTACATAAATTTCAAGGAATTCATTGGTACGGGACCGGGATTTGAACCCACGACTTAACGATTGTAAGGCGGGTGTCATTACCACTAGACCACCACGGCTTTTCCACTAGACCACCACGACTAAAGGGTGAGAAAATATAAAAATGTAGGGATTACTTCCTACATTTTTGTGTGTGGGCCATGGTGGTCTTATGGTAGTGACACTCGCCTTACAATCGTACGATCCCCGGTTCGAATTCCCGGTTCCGTACCAATGAGTTCTTTGGAATTCATGTACGGAATTTAACACCGCTGGCTTTTCGGTGAAGGAAAACATCGTGAGGCAACCAGCATATGTCAGTAGAAGAAATTCGATGGCGTATGTGAATTCACCAACCCGCACTGGGCCAGCGTGGTGGATATGACCCAAACACCCTTCGTGGGTAGGCCTACGTCCTGCAGTGGACTATTAAAAAGGCTGATACAGTACTCCCTACATTTTTATATTTTCTCACTATTTTATAATAATAAAAACATGAATTTAATTTTCCCAAATAAAATGTTCCTGCATGTGAAAGTTGTCATTGAAAATTGACAGATGGTGAGAGAATTTGCCAAACTGGTACGAAAGATTCACAAGAATTACACAAGTTTAATTTATTTATACCGAAAAGTAATTTCTAAACAATGACCATGACCAATGACGTAGTTGAATATTTAGCAACTTCGTCTAGATGAGTAAGAAAAACTTATTAGAAATGTCTAGAATATTTATTGCCGAAAAATATCGTATGACAACTAGGTACTCGTACAGTATACGAGGCGACTGATTTAATACTGTACTCTACTTTTTTAAATTTAATATACCTATATACAGCGGATTAGCAAGTTATAAGGCAGTAGGCTGGGCACACATTGTTCGAATAAGAATAAGAATAATTAATTGTTCCAGAAATATTTTGACACAGTTATATTTGAATCCATTGGCTCCGAACTAGTATACATACACTGTATGACGGAGCCAATGGCTTCTGCGTATATAAATGTCTATAATAAATATCAATCGAATCTGTTACGTGAAAGTGTGTGTGTGTGTGTGTGTGGGGGGGGGGTGTGTGCGTGTAGGGGTGTGTGTGTATGTGTGCGTGTGCGTGTGCGTGTGCGTGTGTGTGTGTGTGTGTGTGTGTGCGTGTGCGTGTTTGTGCGTGAGCGTGTGTGAGTGTATTGTTCTTGATACATATAATTATATAATATGTCTGATAGAATACTACTACTTATATTTTATAAAATATGAATGTTGTTTAGGACATGTTTAATGTCATTGTCACTGAGTAGATCTGACGATATAAGGCCGCAAGAACGCGCTAAACGCAGCGGAAAGAAGATGATACAGTACAGACTATCATTACGAATAAATTTCACTATGGGGCGAAGCAGGAAATAGAGAAAAATAGTTATAATTGGCCGTATGGAAGCCCTCCTTAAAATATTTAATTTTAAATTACTAATTATTTTTTAAAGGAATATACCAATTAACATTTCAAGCATCTTCTGTTGCCGTTACTAAGATCGAGCAAAAAAATCACTTTACTTGTATGGGAGCACTTCAATATTTATTTTATTTTGATTGATTTATTTATTTTTAAAGTTAATATTTAACTCAATATTCTGTGAATATTTCAAGCATCTACCTGTCACCGTTATTAATATCGAGCGAAAAACGTCTAAAAATTCTGGTTTGTTGTATGGAAGCCCCCTTAGTTTTTTTTCTATTTTTAGTATTTGTTGTTATAGCGGCAACTGAATAATGTCATCACTGAAAATTAACGTTCTAGCTATTACGGTTCTTGAGATACAGCCTGGTGACAGACGACAGACAGACGGACAGACAGACCGTCAGCGTCTTAGTAATAGGGTCCCGTTTTCACACCTTGGGTACGAAACCCTAAAAATGAGATGTTTCATACAAAATTGCAACTCGCAATCGACAAAATGTATGAAACAGCTGTTTCTTTTTTCCTGGTTGATCCCATAGTAAAAGTTCCATAATAGCTCAAAAAGATGATCTAAACCATAGCCCTGTATAGATGACAGACATTAATAATACATATACGAGGGTCATTCAATAAATACTTAGCCTACAAAAAGTAAACGAAAATTTTGGAAAAGTGGCTTAAAAATTTATTTTTCAACATAGTCTCCTTTTAGTTCGATACACTTAGCCCAGCGATGCTCCAACTTTTTTAACCCGTCCGAAAAATAGTTTTTGTCAAACTCTGCAAAATAGGCCTCCGTGGCGGCGATGACCTCCTCATTTGATCCATATCTATTCCCGGCGAGAGATTTTTTCAGATTAGGAAACAGAAAGAAGTCACAAGGGGCCAAATCTGGAGAATACGGTGGATGGGGCAGCAATTCGTAGCGTAATTCGACCAATTTGGCCATGGCAACGGCAGACGTGTGAACCGGTGCGTTGTCGTGGTGAAACAGCACTTTTTTCTTCGCCAGATGGCTTTGAAACTACAGCGCCCTCTGGCGATGAGGCTAGGTACTTATTGAATGCACCTCGTAGATAAAACACGTGAAATAAACAGTATTCTACAGTAGTCTCGTGAGTTAGGCGATAGTAAATAATGGTTAGGTCAGTCTGCTCATTCCAAGTCAGTGACGGCTGGTGGGTTATGGAACTAGGGGTGCCACTTTACCAAATATAAGGATTAGAGAATACAATCCCGAGCATGTTTTTCAGTTCCGGTACTACGGGATTTTTCATACGTAATCCCGGGATGCCGGGCTATACCGGGATTAGAATTCTTCGTGATTTCTAAAAAAACTTTACAATATTATACAAATTAAAACAGACAAACTAATTTTGCAAGAAATCGAGAAGACAGCACAAAAAATCTATTTACAATTTGAAAATACAATCGCAGAAATATTAGATCATCCAATGTTTGACTTCCGATTCCAAGCCTGCTTAGTACTTTATTGCCAACATAAGCAGCAACTGAAAACGCTAGATCAGGTTCTATGCTGGTTGAAGGAATAGACATAGACAATAGTTACGTATGTGTTGATTCTAAGTATTATCTACGAACTCTTGTGTAGTACGTATGGTGTGGCATATCTAAGGTTTGTTTTTGTAGATATGTAATAAATGCTATTAAGGCTTGTGGGAACCGCGGACGTACCATACAAAAACAATAAACTGTTATCTACGTCTAAAAATGTAATCAGCGCGTCAATCGCTACGATTAAACGTCTTAGCTTTTACAGTTTTATAAATGACCTTGTTAGTCTCTAAAGTCATATTTTTACGCAAAATTGTTGGCTGAAGTAAACATAAACTGTAAACTTTTCTGAAAGAAATTAGACGTCTCGCACGTCGTACGTGCAACATTTCTTACTCAAGCGATGAACACCAAAAACATAACATTTTGTTACACATTTTTTAAAAATAAATCGAAAATTCTTTCGATGTTCGGAAAATGCAGAAACAGTGGTCGATGCAGAATCCTCTTAATACTCATATGATTTAGGTAAGGTTATTCTCAAGCCCTTATGGACTACGGAATGCAAACTTAACCTGTTTGTAGCAATCCCGAAAATCCCAGGATCAGCCAAGTACAATCCCGTGATTATCGGGGCCAGAAAACGGTCGGGATCCCGGGATTGTACCTATTCTCTAAATTTAGGATTCAAAGCTGCAGTATACAGTCGACCAAACAAAACCAATCGGTAACATTTGGTTGTCGTAACCAAGATTTTGCTATTACGTACTAGGTTACTTACTTACTAGGTAAGCCGTGGTGGTCTAGAGGTAGCGATATCCACCTTACAATCGAGAGGTCGTGGGTTCAAATCCCGGTCCCGTCCCAACCAATGAGTTCTTTGGAATTTACTCGTATGTAAGGAATTTCACACCATTGGCTTTTCGGTGAAGGAAAACATCGTGAGGCAACCTGCATAGGGTTTGTGTATCCACCATCCCGCACTAGGCCAGCGTGGTGGATTTGGTCTTCATGGGTATTCCTACGTCCTGCAGTGGACTATTAAAAAGGCTGGTACAGTATTAAGTAAGCAGGTAAGTACAACACTTGTCTTATCTTTTTTTTTTCTGAAGCAAAATATTCGATGATTTTTATGCTACAGGCTGAATCAAACTTAATGGCATACGTGAACACGAGGCAAGTCATTGCGCAATAGCAATTTATTAATATGTCAGCGGTGCAATGAATGGTGAATTAAGCAGATTGTAGCTAATTTCATAAACGCCAATAAGTTTAAAACACTCTAAAATTTTAATTTTCACCACACGGACGTTTATTTTACTAAATATTTTTTCAGAATACGAAAACAATAAGAACTAATTAAAATGGCAGTGACAAAGCGCGATTCTCACAGATATCTGTAAAATAGCGATTTTAAAGGCTTTTTGACAGCTCTAAATATAATTTTTAATTTTTTTGCACTCTGCTTGTCTAATAGACCGCAACCAAAAAGACAGCTGTATTTTTATTTAGTTTAAATCTCTCAAGTTAATCCTTCATAATTTTCACTTCCTCTTTTTGGTTCGCAATACTTTCTATTTTTCTGTAACAAATAGATAGAGAAGTAGAGAAAATCGTCACCAGCGTAGGTAATGATTGTCTCTTCAGTTTCCAATTGGCAGGAGGTCGTCCTACTAGATCTACGTTTGCCGCGGTGTCCACTCTAGAACTCTAGGTCTAGCTATGTGGTCAGCCCACTGCAGCTTGATAAATATCAGTATAAGGCGAAACAAACCGACCAAAATCAAAATCTAGCAAGTGTTACTGCTCTTCATATGATAAACAGTATGTGTTTTGTGACATGATCTGAAATCCGAACCCTCTGACTGGATTCAGAAGGTTGCGTTTTCAGATTACGTCACAAGTAGCATCATACATTTTCGGTCATCTAGTGTAACATAACGTCTTTTGTAACATACATGTTACAGTATGCCGATGAGAAGTTAGCCGCAGATGACGCTTCGCCGTGATTCGCTAATTATTGCGCTTGTGTGCACAATTCCGACACCGCATGTCGTAGTGGTGAGCACGGGCGTAGGGAGCGCGCGAGAGGCATGAGGTTGGCGGGCGTACCCGTCTCGTGTCTCTGGCTCCCGCGCATACCTATATTAGTATATTTCGGCTTTTGCGCAGCGTTATGCGCATAAATTCCCGTCCACCGCTTTGTGTGGCGCTTGTATAATTTCATCGACCTGCCGATGTGTGTTTTGTAGCGAAACTTGCTCTTGCCCGAAGCACATTGATCGCCGTAGGGTCGTGGCCGAAACGGCAACTGAGCAGCTACTCTATTTTCTACCTTTTTATGCTGTTTCATCCCCAAGTTAACACACCACACATCAGTCATCAACTGGCTTCTGTTCTCTACATTGTGTAACTGTAACATATCATACATCTTTTGTTATGTAGCATATGCAAGTCTAGAACATCTAGACAAACAACTTTTGTTCTAGGACTTTTGGAAAATCAGGAAGATGCTTTTTCATACAAAATGTTCGTCAAAGTGCGGCAAAATGTATGGAGAAGCGAATTCTTTTTTTGCGAATTTTCAAAAGTCGTAGTTATTTACCCTTAAAAGGTTTTGCGTTTAATACCTATGACCCTGTATAAAGCATGATATGTAAGACTTGCTGTTGTACCAGGTAGCTTAGCCAGTCTTATTTATTGCCTTGTGGTTGTAACTTAAGACGAGGCACCGGGCCGAGAAACACGAAAACGGCAAAAACGAGTACTTTTGAATGCGCGATGTGAGAGGATGAATGATATCGATTCAAATTTAAAAAATGTCATAGATAAGGGAAAATCTTAATAAATTGAATGAACCGGACAAAATTTTGAAAAGTAACCGGCTTTATTAAAAAAAAAATAAAACAAATTGCTCACCAAAAAAATTTTAGTAATTCGAATGCTCAGAATTATCAGCGACAACACCCCATTATTTTTTACGAATAAAATAGCCAGATCCCTTTTCTTTAATATAAACCGAGAATTTTTTTTTTTTTAATTGTATATTATGAGTAATTAATTAAAAACTCAATCAAATCTCTTCGCGCCTACTCTAGTTTAGCTTTTACTCTACAGTGTTTGCTCAGAATATTTGATCCGGCACTATCTGGGCCGCCGCCGCCGTACCGGTGCGACGTTGCGACTCCGACGAGCGCATGATTCGCTCAGCGTCGGGCTGGCAACGCCGCAAAGTACGGACGGCGCGAGATGCGTGCTGTTTGTTTTTGGTTATTGTCTTCTAGGTACTCTGTGCGACGACAACCGAGTAATTTACTTCAGAATTATTTTCAAAATTATAAGTTAGACTTTAGTGTACTATATTATATTGTAGCTTTAGAACATTATTATAGTAGGTAGTAAGTTAGGTACTTAGTATTTTTATTTGGTAGTGTGTAAATAGTAGTGAACAAGTGTGCATAGAAAATGGGGAGGAAAAATAAGCGGAAAGAATTGTTTTTACAAAAACGAAAAAGAAAACCTAAAAAAAATGACGGAATGTTTGGGTAAGTCGAATTACATATATAATAAACTTGCAATAAATAGTTGCACTCTAATGCCCTAATAATAAAGTCTATATTTGGCAAATACACATTCGTCTACAGATTATGGATTATCACATTCTTACTACCTAGGTACTTCAATTTTTCTGCATTTACCTATATTTACAATTTTTTTAGGTCAAAAAAACGGAAACTGCAACCTGACGATTGTCAATCCACATCCTCAACAGGGCCAGTAGATAGAGAGTGAGTCCATGCCAAGTACCTATCTATCATGTCAGCAATCAATTTAAAGTATCTAGTAATAATACTCCGTCTATTCTTTATTATCAAGTGTGTACCTACTAAGATTTGTCTGTACAAACTAACCATACTGTAGGAAACAAATATCAGAACAAAAAGCTATGGAGTCGTCTCTTGATATTTTAGAAACCTATCTAAAATAATGATATTTATTAGGTGATGTTCTATCACCTAAATAATTGTGTTAGCTTTAACTTTTTAATAATTATATAATTACATCATTTTATTTTGTAGCCACCCAGAAATATCACCAACATACGCAGAGTTACACAACGTGTTGCCGACATCTGGGGATTCAGAGGAAACGGTAAATTTAAACACTTTTTTTAAATTATCACGGTTATAGTATTGTCTTTTACCGACTTCAAAAAAGAGGAAGTTGTCGATAGGGTTATTATTTTTTCTTCTTTTAAATAAACGAAATTAAAATTATTCTCCCTGCTTTATCACAAAGATTTTCCAGGTATTTAGTGAGTAGTTAGTACCTATACCTCCGCCACTGTACTCCATTTTGTACATGTCTAATTCCTTTAATAGTAATGTAAGTAATTTAATTTCAGTTAAAAGAACCAAATCCTGAAAATGAAGAGTTACAAAATGTGTTGCCCACATCAGAGGATTCGGTGGAAACGGTAAACTTAAGTACCTTTTTAAACTATCGCGATTATTGTCTTGTCTTTTTACCGACTTCAAAAAAGAGGATGTTGTCGATTTGGTTATATTTTGAAAATGTCGTTTTTTACTTCGTCTGCAAGTTGAACTTGTGTAATTTTGTTTCAGTTAAATGAACAAAACCCTGAAAATGAAGATATTCCATACATATTCGAAAGTACCTCTGAAACTACAGTAAGGATTTTGTTATAGCTAAGGCATGTTTACATAATAAGAAATTCAAACTAAATAAATACTAAAATATGTGCTTAAATTTCAGATTCATACAGAAATACCCGACTTG
This sequence comes from Hypomecis punctinalis, assembly GCA_949316475.1. Classification (NCBI taxonomy): domain Eukaryota; kingdom Metazoa; phylum Arthropoda; class Insecta; order Lepidoptera; family Geometridae; genus Hypomecis; species Hypomecis punctinalis. The sequence continues at coordinate 14,070,831 of OX438797.1, forward strand.
GGGCATCGAGTAATAGATGTTAATCATTTTACATCACAACTAATACAACTCTCTCAACATGAATCTCTGTTTGACTGCGGATTAGCCTCAATGAAATTAGTTTCTGAACATCGAATTGGATTACAATCGGAATTTACATTTGTCTGCTCTATGTGTAATTATAAAAACAAAATAAAATCATCTTTGGCTGATGTAAACAAAGATGTTGTTGCAGGAATAATGGCAGCAGGTTGTGGTCACGCGCAACTGAAGCAGTTTTCCGCAGCAGTAGGATTACCCATTATGTCTGAACACACTTACAATAAAATGCAGGACGATGTTTGTGACGATTGGGAAGAAACTGCCTGGGAGGAAATGAAAATAGCCGGAGAAAAAGAGAAAGAAGCAGCTGTTATTGAAGGCAGGGTTACAAAAGATGGCATTCCCATGATAGATGTCATTGTAGATGGGTGTTGGAGCAAACGCTCATACAGAACAAACTATGCTGCATTATCGGGTGCTGCAGCCATAATTGGCAGACGTTTTGGCCAAGTTTTGTACATGTGTGTCAAAAATAAGTATTGTTGTATTTGTGCCCGAGCTCAAAACAAAAAAGAAAGTCCCAAAGAACATGTCTGTTATAAAAACTTTGAAGGGGCTTCTACTGCTATGGAATCCCAAATAATAACTGAGGGGTTTAAACAATCCATTGAAATGCACGGTATAATATACGCGCGACTTATTGCTGATGGCGACAGTAGCACCTATGCCAAAATAATAAATGCTCGGCCATACCCAGGCTTAACAGTGTCAAAAATTTTCTGTCGGAATCATTTACTGAGGAACTATTGCAATAAGTTACAGCAACTTACTTCAGACACTCACTTCAACGTTACAGACAGGAAATATTTGACACAAGAGAAAATAATGCGCTCCAGGAAATATATTTGCGACGCTATAAAACTTCACAAGGAGAGCCAAAATACAGATGGTTTATATAAAGATATAAACGCATCTATTGGCCATGCGTTTAACTCTCATGAAACTTGCAACCAGTTATTATGCAAAAAACATATGCAAATAGACGCTCCTAATCCGTTTTTTGGGAGTTTGCTTTGGCAAAAAATAAAAACTCATGTCGCACGATTGGCTGAAAAAGCCCATAGTTTAATTGAAGATGTCGACAGTAATGTAGTGGAAAGATTTAACGGAGTCATTGCCAAACTTGTTGGTGGAAAAAGGGTAAATTATTCTCAAAGAAGAGCTTACCAAGCAAGATGCTCTGGTGCAGTAATATCTTTTAACACCGGCAACTTGCTGTCGACTGTCCACCGTAATATTTATGGAAATAGCCCAAAAAAAACTATTACAAAATACGAAAGAGCTGTAAATGAAAAAAAGAATAGAACAAAACAAAACTGCAAGAGGAAAAAAAATCGTACTTTGGTGCCGCGTACATTAAATCTAGATTATGGAGAAATTGTGGATAAGCCAGACTTGGATGACGACACATTAAAAAAGGCCAAAGACACCTTCATCCAGAATTTGACGAAAACCGAAGAACAGCGAAAAGACGTAGAAAAACGAACTATACTACAAAGTGAATCTGGAGAATGGTTGGAATTAAGGCGAAGCATGTTAACTGCATCAAACTTCGGTAAAATTGTAAAAAGAAAAGAGTCGAATACATGCCGAAACGTAGTAAAAAATTTACTTTACAAGCCAAATATTGACAACGTGTCATCAATAACTCACGGAAAAAAGCACGAAAAAATTGCAATCGAACAATTATCGGTTATGGTAGACACAAAAATTAGAAAATGCGGTCTATTTATAGATGAGCAATATCCATTTTTGGGGGCAACGCCTGATGGGATTACCGATGACAACAAAATAGTCGAAATAAAATGTCCCATAGCACCATTTAAAATGGGTATAGACGAGGCGATTGAACAGAATAAGATGCATTTTTATAAAAAAGAGATATTGTAAGTAAGTTCACTAAATTAGTATGAACCGAATTAATACAAGGTGTGAGATGTGGTAAACGAAAGGTTTATAAAGCCAGTGGTCAATAGAGTGAACTCTATAGAACCAGGAAATAGATGAGAGACAATTAGCTCTTATCTGGTAGATCGTTACGATCTAGCGATAACGATAGTAGAATAGATAGTATAGAAGTTCTAACGATAATACAAAAGCCCGTTGTAGAATCAACCGACATAATGTTGTAAACATCCAGCAGATTTGATAACAATAACAATCATTTGATACATTTTAAAAAGGGACCTACTCGTACGATACTTGAAAGAGTTGAAAGGGACCACAGATTTAATTTAAAAAGGACATTTGAGAACTGAGCCAAATATTTATGTCACGAGAAGTAATGTTGTTATGATATTTATAGTGGTAGTGTATTAGAACAATCATCAAAGCACACTATTTGTTTGAATTCTTTGAACAATATGAATCAGAGTACAATACTATACCTTATTGAAAAGGTAGTTTCAATTACTGAAGCCTATGTAACTCACTGTATGCATAAATAAATAACATTTTGATATTTAAATTGTAGAGTTACTGAAACAGTATATTTAAGATGAATAATTGGTTTGATTGGGTTTTTCTGGGTTTTCCCCAATCCTGCGCAACAAATGTTGAACCAATTTGAATGTATCCCCAGACAAGGTAGGAAGGTGTGTTGTGTTATTTTAATTGTATAAAATTTCGTTATCAAAATAGGAATTGATTTTTAAATAGATTAATTTTTGAGGGGGCGTGTTGGAATATGATACAAAAACTAATCTATCTCACTCTAACATGTAATGTATGTGAGTGTTTCTCTTTCCTTCACGACGTTTACATTATAGTAAAATACCCCTTTGTTCTACAACTTTAATGCTTATTATGAATTCCTCACCACTGTTCTTATAGAGCTGTGCTAGACCGCACTCGCACCTATCCTACCAAATATCGGTAAATAAATGATTTATATTTTAAACCGATTAACTAAATATTTTATTTCTGGCATCCAAACCCTTTTCTAAGTGTGTGAAGCACGATAAAAATAAGTTCATTGATTATGATACCTGTACATAATCAACATTAATTTGTATACAGGGTTATTTCTAATCAATTAGCATCCTTTTAGAGGTTTATTCTGTATATGTACATCAAAACTAACAACTTTTGTTCTGCAACATTTCTCAAAACTAACAACTTTTGTTCTGCAACATTTCTCAAAATTAAAAAAAAAAGCTGTTCCATACATTTTGTTGCGGGTCACGGGTAGACTCACTATTCTACGGAGTGTCTACCCTTGACCACGGTTGATGCAACTCGGACGAAACGTCGGGATGATGAGTTATTTATTTATCTCGTAATTTCAGAGCGCGATAAGTCCCGTAGTATATAATAATAATGTGTTCAAATCGCGAAAGTTTAAAAACAGCAGTTGAAATAACCCTGTATTGTATGAAAAAAAAAAACATTAAAAAGATCAAAATAATTTTTGCCTTTTTTTTAAATTGTTGATTAAGGACAAGGCGACTCCATGATTATCTATGCTCTAGGCAAATTGAGTTGACGCGTGCCGCCGCCGCGCCGTTAGCAGCGCCACGTACGCTAGCCCAGCGTTGCCGCCCGCCGCTCTGGCGTGATCCTGTCAAGTGAGACCGCGTAAAATTTTGTCCGAGTGAAGGGGCGCGGTACTCGATTTTGAAACTATAGTTTATCAATGCGTCACCTTAAGCACTTACTAAGCCGTTGTTCTCTGTTCTCTACATTTCGTAACTTAAAGGTGCAACATGTTGACGGCACGAACTCAGATTTGGCGTAGCTTATATAAATCATATCTCAGCTGTATTGTCTGAAGAAGAAATAGATTCGATGATAAATAGTATATAATTGCGTGTGCACCCCATTGCAATATAATTTTGTTTTTATATTTGTTTTAAAATACCTATAATTATTACCTAACACGGCTGCATACTAAATGCGCATAAGGTATTCTCCATAGTAAATTATAAATAAAACTGTCGAATGGATTTGTTTAAATACATATATAAACAAGGCCGCTATTTTACAAAGATGACTCTCAGTTTAGTTCTTATTTGAGAGGTGAATTTTTTTCACAGTTTTATTAGCAAGAAGCATAGATTTTGTAAAGACAAATTGATATAAATCTTACTTTTAGATATTCAACAGCAAACACTAGTTTGATTACCTACCGACGTTCGTATGGAGTGATGAGCGACTTGTTTACTCTTAACATACATCTTCTGTACTCTTATAACATACCTGTGTGTATCATTTCGTCAACATGCCGGTGTGAGTTCTGTAGAGAGACCTGCTCTTGGCCGAGGTAGTCCACATTGATCGCGGTATGGTCGTGGCCGAATCGCCGACTGAGCAGCTGCTCTCTGTCCGCTGCCTCTTGCTCTCTCCTTCGTCTTCTGTTCTGTGCACTTATTAGGGATGCCTGTAACATTGGGAAATTGATCTTTTAATACTTAAAATTAAATACTTAGGTGGCGTAAAAATTTCGCTCTTTTTAGTCCGACTGGACTGACTTGGCAAAGAACTAAAATTCATGGAAAGAATTGGGGGAGGCCTTCACCTTGCACTGGGACACATTAGACGAAAAAAAAAACTTTAATTTGTGATTTGAGTACTAACATAACAGAGAAGCTAAGGTCTGAGTAAAAAGTTGATTAAAATGGAGGTTTTAGCTATTTTTACTAAGTAAATAGCTGTTGATATAGCTCTTGAGGAAGGTTATATTGAAAATTGTGCGATCAGAAACTGAATTCCTAAGTAAATTATTTACTAACTTGATAGATATAAATCATACAACATTTGTCAATAGGATTTGTACAACACTGTCTGCGAATGCAGTTACTATGCATTTTAATTGCTCTACAAATTGTTGTTTACTTTATTCTATCTCTATCAAGAGTAAAAAAACATACTAGGGCAACAGATTTACGAGTGCATAATTTGCAGGAATTTACCCAACTAAAAATTATGAGGTTTTTCCAAACAGAACAAAATGAACAATACCTTGGTATAAATATAATGCACATCACATCATACACATATCACACAATCATACCGCCCTTCTTTAAGACAATGTCTCCAACTCTAGTCAGAAGGTCGGAAGGCTTTGGGAAAATATCAATAGAGTCACAATCATGCAAAAAAACCCTGCCCAAGCTACATAGTTGGCAGGCTTTTTAGTTAGTTGTATGGATTACAAGCCCACTACAACTCCGAGCGATGCCAATGTGCTTGGTCACAAGCACTAAATAGGTAACATAACATCGAGATTTGAGAAAATGGGTCATTGAGTTATTTAATGTAAATATCTAACTCGATATGTATGACGGCGCTCTGATATTTTTTTACTACTTTCATTTAGGGACTGTGGGTCTGTAGATATTTGTTCGAAGTAAGAAGGGCAGTATATTGTGGGTGATACTGATGATCATAATCTGCATCAAACTTACACAAGGGTTGTGCTAATTTATCAGAATCAGAATCGTTTATTGTCATTATTACTAATTTTACTACCTGTATATGTTTGTTGTCATACTTCAGTTGGTCAACTCTCATTTTTGCCATTGGTCGCTGATTGATTGGTGTCTTGAATACAAATATGTCCAATTTTTCACAGTTCCTGAAAATTTGTAATAAAGAGTGTTAGATACATTGAACAGTACATTATAATGTTCTCCTTAGTTACTGTAGTTTTGTCCAAGTAATATTTAGTTATCATGTAGTATTGTCATGTAGATGTGACATATCTTATTGATATTTAGTGTAGGGCCGATAGGTACTGATTACTGAGAATCCGCATGGGGTATTTATGCATTGCCCCATCCAGTGTCTACCCGAATCAACCCAGCTCCTTTAATAATATAAATATAGCTTTAAAACAAGAACTTAAAAACATGCATAGGAGTCTTTTTTTTTATAAATGCATTGTCATCGGTCTTTGATAGGTGTGAAAAGTTTAAAGAAAATCAGATCGCTCAAAATAGGTCAAAATCAAGCTCAAAAGGATTGGTTACAAGAAAGGAAGCAAACATATACAGGTTAAACTAATAAAAGTGTGTTAAAAATGGGAGACTGTGAATAAGTAACTTTGATTACAATCATTTTCTAGTAAAATCTTTATTAATAAATTTTATCGGTTAGCCTTAATATCCATACATTTTTACATTCTTTATTACCAACATGAGTAGCATGGCAAAGGGACAAATTGTCTTTCCACCATTATATCGCCTTGAGGAGGAAATAAAGTATGGATTCACAATGACAACTAACATTAAAAGTGGATAACATTTTCTCCCTTTGCCATGCGGGTAGCATGGCTAAGCATGGCATGCTGTAAAGATAAAGAATGAAATCTGCCTTTAAGAAATTTGTATTTAACTCTGGTATGAACTGTATTTTATCAACAATAGTAGAACATCTATCTACTTTACTAAGTGTGAGTAGTAAAATAAAATGTATTATAACATTGCATCATTGCCCACAGTTTAAATGAAAACTACTTAACTTAGAAATATAATTTACAATGTAACAGCTGTATTAAATTATCTATGAAGTTTATTATGAGTATCTTTTAATGTTCTCCTGTAAATAATATAAAGTTTTCCCCTTTTCTTCTCAAAATTGTATGTTTACTTTCTTATCCTATTGATCAATTCCATAACATAAATCACACGATATAAAGTTTAGGGTAGGTTATAATTTAGTGTAGGTCACTGTATCAGAAATACCTAATTAATTTGTAAGGATTCGGTAAGAACTTACGCGTTAATTGCATTAATTTTGGCTTGAATAGCACTTTCAATGTTCTCATGATTGCTTAGATCTTTTTCAAGTCTTTGAAAAAGTTCAGACGTCTCTTGAATAAGTTGATTTGTTTGATGGTACAAAGTCTCCATTTATAATATTTTTCGTAGTCAAAAATACTTAGCTACCTCGGAATTTAAACTTTTTCTGTGAATTTCTATCTATTGCTACCGAATTTACTCAAATTAGTCAAATAGCACAAAAATTGCATTTCGCTTCGAAATTGTAGATAAATGAGGTGACATTAGACCTAAGTGTTACCACGGAAACCTTATTGACAGCTGCTAAAATACTATAAAGACTTGCGCTAATTTGTTAAAGAGATTTAAATAAGACGCAAGATTTCTATGGAATAATTCATCATTAAATATATCAATGTGTAAAATATTATTAAGTTAATTATTTACGTTGAACTAACGACAATAACCAAAGATCAAATAGTTACAGGCATACAAACACTTGAGTTTTTTTTTAATCTACTCTGTTTAAGGTTATTTAATTTCATATTTGACGAATTTTGTTTAATGTCCAATGTAATGAGAGCTAAACATAAATAAAATAAATGCCAATTATAGCATAATAAGTGCACAGCGAGAAACACTTAATACTACAAATTGTCTTCGTGTAACTGAACTGTCAATGTCAACTAGCGCTATCTGTCAACGTCATATTAGTGCTAGTGCTACCATACTCGGTTGGTGTTCGCCATATGTACGTTAGTTTTCCTCACAGAAGAGAGAGAAGGAATCTAGTTCTGCAGTTCTGTGGTTTTCCTAGACTGAATAGTGCGACGCAGCGGGCATAAAAAACAACTAATCAACCTTTATTACTTACTGTGCATTGATTGGTCGGTTGCTTGACCATGTCGTCGTTGGGAACTCGTCTAAAACCACGGTTTACGGGTGGTTATTTGCTAGTTCGTGGCTCTAGATTAGATATTTTTTATCGAACCACAGACATTTGCGGCCTGGGGCTAAAGTCTGCTCATCCACCAGCCACCAGTAATTATTGATCCTTAAATACTATTCATTTCCTACAAGGTCGATGTTTTTGTTCGGGATTATTTATTTGATTTTTGTCATTTCTGAAGTGAAAACGTGGTGAAAACTATAAGCACGTACACTGTGCATGCACGTACATAACAATGATTAAGACAGTAATTATTTTATTACTATGTTTTTTCTCGGGAAGCAAGGGATTATGTGATATTGTAAATAATATATTTTTTTACTAATTTCAGCTTAAGCTGGGAACATACTATCGGACATGGCTGACGGACGCGACTGACAGTCGCGACTTATAGGTACCTATCTATAAATAATGAATCTACACTAAGCTGTGCAAACTATCGGACATCAGTCGCAGACGTCACTTTGGGCTGACCTTGAGTGTTTCGACGTCCGAGAGCGATCTGGTGCGCCGGATGTTTTAAGACTGTGCACACTGCTAAGTCGCGGTTGTCAGTCGCGTCCGTCAGCCGCGTCCGATCGTATGTTTCCAGCTTTACACTCGTTAGGGGCTCGTGGAGCCGTATCATTGTTACTGCTGATACCTAGTGTTTGCTAAATTAATCATAGATGCAAAACAGTAAAAACTCTAAAAACAAGACCTGTAAAGTTGATAACTGTGCCGTAGCTGTTTGTCGGGCGTCTCATGAACATGTACTGTACCAGACTTTTTAATCGTCCACTGCAAGACGTAGGCCTACCCCCGAAAGGTGATCGGGCCATATCCACCACGCTGGCCCAGTGCGGGTTGGTGGATTCACATACGCCATCGAATTTCTTCTACGGACGTATGCAGGTTGCCTTACGATGTTTTCCTCCACCGAAAAACCAATGATGTGAAATTCCGTACATAAGTTCCAAAGAAACTCATATGGTGCGGAATCGGGATTTGAACCCACGACCTCACGATTGCAGGTCGGGTGCTACTACCACTAGACCAGCGGTCGGCAACCTTTTGGCAAGCAAGGGCCACAAGGTGGCAAAATAAACTAAAGGCGGGCCGCAGTCATCATGACCCTATAAGCCCCATATATAATACGCATAATTGGTCATATTCCATGGGAAAAATAAAAATGCTATTAAAAATTGTTAAAAGATACGGAATTTAATTTGTACATGTAATCATTATTGTTGTATTGAATGACACAATTGTGTTTAATTTTTTATGAATTATGGATAATTATTGTCTGAATTAAAATGATAAATAAATAAAAATATGTTTGAGCTTTATAGCTAGAAAAATAAGAGAAATGCAAAGAAATTAAAACTACAAACTAGGTACCTAATTAGAAAACTGATTTTACACAAATTTTAGTGTGATGTCTGAGGTTGCATTTGAGAGGCTATTTCTTGTATGTCTGTCATATTTGTAGTCGCGATTTGTAGAATGACTCTCAAATGCTCATCTGTGAGACGAGAAGCATAATTATTTTTTCTATAATTAACAATTGAAAAAGTTTGCTCGCATAAATAAGTGCTACCAAAAATTGTAATGAACTGCTTAGCATTATTAGTGCGTATTTAAAAATCGCGCTTACTTAATGTGTTTATTTTGATAATAATCATTATTAATTATAACTTATTTACAAAACATTCACGGGCCGCAAGTAGAACGTCCGCGGGCCGCATGCGGCCCGCGGGCCGCGCGTTGCCGACCGCTGCACTAGACCACCACGGCTCATGAACATAGCTGTGATGAAACATGTCTTGGCGATTACAATTTACAATATTTGGGAAAATGAAAAACCTAAGTCTTGCAAGACATTGGATGTGACTCATGTCATATTGAAATTAAACGTCAACGTCAAGTTAAATCAAATGACGTATTATGCGTCAACAAAACAACTTTCTCAGTCGCAAATCGCAATTTCTAAATATTTTCTTGTATAAATTTTGTGTGTGTCTATCAGTAAAAGTTTTCTAAATACAAGAAAGTGAAGATGGGCGACGGGTGTCAGGCATGCCTGACGCGGGTACCGCACGCGACGCTGATCGCGACCATAATGTGCTGCCTGGGCGTGGGTGTGTTCTGTGGTACAATGTACCGCGGTTCCGCTCTCTCCATACTGATGTTCGACGAGGTATTCCACTTCAGACTTATTTGGATCGAAGCTCTGCAAATGATATTTATAGTAGGTAGCGCATGCATGGCAGCGCTGGGATTCATGCTCCTTTGTTTGGGGTGCCTCACAACAGGTGCCACCCGACAGAGAGTGTACCGAGCGTGGCGAGCGAGAGTCGGCGGCCGGATTTCCTGCGCTATATTCATGATAATAACCTACATTTTAACATTCGTTTGGATAATACTACTCGGATTTCTCGTCATTACGACCTTTCTCTTCACAATTTTCTGGAAATTGTGTTCGAAACCGAAAAACATCGAGCTGTCGACATGCATCGACTTTACGCAATTCGATTTTATGTTCCCGTCTAGCGTGAAGCAGGAGGACATGAGAATATGCGAAGCGCATAAAGTAAAATTATTTTGTAAGGATTATGTGGAGAAAGCTGAATTTATGTTTATATTGGCGATGGTATCATGTATTTTGGTGATATTGAGTTTGGTGCATTACTTGATGTGCTTGTCTGCAAATTATGCACATATTCGAGACCATGAGAAGTTCCAGGAGTTACAAGAGCTGCAGTATTTGACCAACCCTGACCTTCATGCATCCAAGGATCGTTTCTAGTATATGGCCCGTGCGCCGCTCCTGCGCTCGCTGGAGGCCACGACTAAAATGTGACACAGTTAAATGTGACTGCGTTTGTGGCAGTTATTGACCCGCTGTGTTCATTAGCATTTGGGGACATCTAAGACTGACTTTCTTGTGGAAAGTAATCAATTGCATTGAACATATCTAAATTTTCTTACAAATAGTTTTTAGGGATACAGTGATGTTGCTTCTGTTGTATCATGAGTCAAAATTCATTTGACAACACTAAATTAATTTCACTTCAACTATATATAAAAAAAAAAATTCAGATGTATGTAAAAATGTCAGTATTTATTTGTCATATTTACAATATGATACAACAGAACAAACAGTAAATTAGTCTGTAACTCCGTCTTTATCACTTGATAAGAAACATTTTAAGCTGTTCAACTTCCTTAAAAAATATTTTTGTACTTTTATGGAAGTCATTATAAGAAATATTTAATCCTGCAGTATATTTTAACTGAATAGTCTCACTTTTATTAATGTTTACAGTAAATAAATCTGATGTTGAACGAAATTTCAGAACAATATAGAAAGGTATCAGAATATTTCTAAGTATGGTTTCTTTGTAAAGCAGAATATTTTGACATTCCATAAGTTGTTATTTCATCAAGATTGTTGATTGGTTGGGTATTTGCTTAGTTAGAAATTATCAATTGTCAAATTATTTGTTTTGTTTATATGACCGATTTGTACTCTAATCATACTATACATATTTATTTAGGGCAGACGAGATATCAAAGTAATGATATTGACTAAAACAAATGTATGATAAATAGAATATTTCTGTGAACCAGACTCCCAGTTTGATACCAAAATACTTTTTTACACAAATATATATCTTTTTACATACATAGTAGTACAAACTCTTTGCGTGGCACTATAATAAGTATGTATAGACTTCCTTTTCTTTTGTTAATTTTTATATGACTATTGGAAAACATTGATAGTTTAGTTAATTGATAGTTATTAGGTTTTTGAGTATCTAGCAGTTGACTAGCAAACTATACTATGTGTTGATTGTGTTAAATATTATTGCCCCCTGTAGTTTCTACTACAGAAATACATAACTTTAATTTATTCAGAATTGAAAGTTTTTGTGCTGTATTTTTGATTTGAGATTATTTATTAATGTGCTATTTCCCACCAATATCAAAAAGCCATGTAAAATGACACATAGAAGATAGTTTGCAAGTGGTTGCATCTGTATTAAGGGTGGTAAATGTGGCTAATATTCACTAAACTTTGAATGCTAAAATAATTTATTAAATACCTGTTGTAGGTATCTATACTAGGTACCCATGAACTGAAAATAGGTGTTGACTTTATATATTTTCGTTTTAGAAATAGAACTTATAATATTACTTTTGAAGTTTAAGCAATAAAAGTTTCAAAATCTGGTGAAAATTGGCCACTTATTTACCACCTCCATATTCTAACTTGTAAGCATTTAAAATTGATTTAGAACAATTTATATTTTACACCTATACACCCCATAGTTATAAGTAGATTATAATTAATTGATGTTCAAAGTATTGTACAATAAGATATGGGTATGTATGTAATGCACCATTGTAATCATAGAATAAGTTGTTAAGTAGGTATTTAAGGATTGATTTTCATTGGTATAGCTAGACATTTTTCTTTAGGGGCAGCTGCCTAATTTGAACACCCCAAAAATAAAATATTATAGTATATGTATAGTAGATGCACCGGTTGTGTCTACTGCTCCAGTTTTGGCCATTTGATATCAAAATTATAATAAATTGAACACCACATACCATTGTTTGTATAAATGTCAAAGTTTATAAATATCTTTACAAATATTATTTTAATATTCTGTTTGTTTATACAATCATTATAATTCAAAGTGGCCAATAATGCCACTAAGATGGCCACAACTCACTAGTTGTGGCCATCTTAGTGGCATCTACCCTATTGACTTTCAAGGTTTTCTGAGGTGGGCTAAAAACATATCGACGCTTGAAAGGCAAAAATTACCAAGCGACATATTGGCAACTTTACACCAGAGCATTTTAAAGTTTTATTTTTTGGAAAAAAATTCATATAAAATTTTCTATTACTCATTTCTACTTGGTTCTAATAGATTATAAATGAAATTTAAAAGCTTTATGAACTGTCATTTAAAAAATATGAATTTTCTCAATAATTTAAGAGATAGTGTCGGTTAGTAAAATTTTGATCAAAATCATAAACAGGTAAAAATTACTAACCAAAAACAAAGTTTTATCATAAAACATGTAAAATTAACTAAGCCCCAATATTTTATGATTATGTTTGAAGCAAAATGATGCATCCAGAAAAAACAGATGTTTAACACATAGGTAAAATGATCGAAATAAAAATATAAACCACTTTTCTGCCAGGCAATTTTAACCATAGCCCTATTTAAATGAGGTTAGTGTAGGACTTTTTGGGATAACCTCACAAAAAAATCATGTTTTAGTAAAAACTTTTGCAAAAGTTTTCAACGGATATCGTCATCACCATTTCCTAAACAGCCCTTGTAGTCATCTACAATCACTCTCTACTGAGTATGAATCTCATCTGGTGGGGAATGAAAAAAATTGCTATCAAAAAATTGTTATTGTCACAATAAAAACTACTTAAAACTAAAAAGTTGACATCGGTTTCCGGAAAACCTATCTAAATATTTATTATAAAACTCAACCATGTCAAATAATTACCTATTTTATTGCTAATTGTTTCTATTAGTTTGTCGTCCTCGTTGTCTTTGCTGACATTGCACATCCACAGTGGGACAGAGGCCTCCCCTATAGATTTCCAACAAGACCAGTTGGAAACGGCTTGCTTCCAGCACGATCCTGCGGTCTTGATGAGATTTTCCGTTCATCTCGAAAATGGACGCATGATATCAAGACTACGCTGCGCTTAGGCCCACAGTAAAAGATCACGTTTCGGGAACACACTACTGTTGCAACTTTCTGACAACTCGAGGCACTGAGGTATATCGGATGAAAAGACGTCACGCGGTTTTCCGAACGCTGCCTAGTCGAGTTGAGTTCGGCGATTGACCTCCTTCTTGAAGTTAAATTTACCTTGCTGGACTACTTGTCCTTTTTTCCCAAAGAAATACTTTATGGATACCACCCCGCTGGGGGAGTAGGGTGGTTATGTGGGAGTCCCGCTGATCGGTATACCCACTACACACCCTGGGAATGTGCCGGAGCTGCGGGGACGCTTTCGCACTTCCTGGCGGCTTCAGTAGCGCTGATCCAATAGGACCTTGCCCTGTTTAAAGGTACATTTTCACCCTTCTTTCCTTAAGTGCCGCGGGGAAATACCGCATGCTCTTCCTCGGAGGCTACGTTTTTCAGGCAATGGACTCCCTCGAATCCGTTGCCTGAGCCCCATGTTACGGGGGTCGAAGGAGAGCGGGGGAAATCCTCCTCCGACGCCCAGTTCTTTGGCGGCGCATCGGGAGTTCCGAGAAGTTCTCCCTTTTGCGCTCCGCCGTTTTCTTTCGACGCAACATATTTTTTTCGCTAAAGGAAACTGCCGTCTCCCACGATCTTTCACAAGCATTGACTGAATCAATGCTGGAAGCGAGAGATCAGTTCCTACACCTGCAACGAGGCTTTGGCGCTGATTTGCCCATGCTGAATACTCATCCAAAGTGTGTTGCGCCGAAACCTCGTCGCAGCCGCAGTAGTGGCACTCTCTTGTCGGTTCTCTTCCGACTATGCGGCACAAGTACTTTCCGAAGCATCCATGCCCAGAAAGCACCTGCGAATGCTGCACGAGCCGAAAGGTAAGCGACCCATGCGCCCTGTCCAGCCAGTCAACGAGGACGGGCTGTATAGCTTCGACGGTCCAGCTACCAGCTGTATGCTGGGCCAGCTCCTCCTTCCACTCCTCAAGCATGCATGCGAGTGCCGAATTCTGTCCGCGTTAGCGGAGCTCCGTGCGGCACGAGTACATGTTCGCATGTACCATGTGTTTACTGATTTTAATGATTTACTGTGTTGTCTGAAAATAAAGTTATTTATTTATTTACCTCCACTTCTACCTTCTGTGTACTAAATATCGGGAATTTGTCAATAAAACAAAAAATACAAATTATTCATCTAAATTTATTTTATCGCCTTCAAAGTAGGCCCCATTGCTTGCAATACAACATCTCCAACGCTTCACCCAGTCTTCCATACATTTTTCATAGGCTATTTGCGGTATGGCCTTTAGCTCATTCAGCGAATTTTCTTTTATGGCTTCTATCGACTCAAAACGTTTTCCTCGAAGTGGTAATTTTAACTTGGGAAATAAAAAAAAGTCAGACGGAGCCATATCAGGTGAATACTGTGCTTGGTCGAGAACTTTTGTTGAATTTTTCGCTAAAAGCTCTTTCACTATAATGGCTGTGTGTGATGGTGCATTATCATGGTGCAGCATCCATGAGTTGTGTTGCCACAAATCTGGACGTTTTCGGCGGATACTCTCACGCAAACGCTTCATGACGCCTAAATAATATTCTTTATTCACCGTTTCTCCCTCTGGAAGGAATTCGGAATGAACCACACCACGGTAGTCAAAAAAACCTGTCAGCATCACCTTGATTTTGGAGCGACTTTGCCGCGGTTTTTTGGGTTTCGGCTCGTTTTCGAGACGCCATTCTGAAGACTGTTGGCTTGTTGGCATGTCGTACTCATAAACCCATGTCTCGTCGCCAGTTATTATACGTTTCATAAAGGTCGGATCCGTAGAAGCTCGGGAAACCATGTCTTCAGCGACATGCTTTCGCTGCGCTTTTTGAACAAAATTGAGCTCTTTTGGAACTAGTAGAGCGGCGACGCGTTTCATGCCTAAAATGTCAATGAGAATATTGTGGACGGACTTAAAAGATATGTTCACCTCACTAGCCAACTCTCTCAGACTCATACGTCGATTTTCCAGCACTAGCTTCTTGATTCTGTCGATGTTTTCTTTGGTCGTAGCGGTTGAAGGTCTACCAGAACGAGGCAAGTCTACTACTACTTCTCGGCCTTTTTTAAAAGCCTTATACCATTCATAAGCCCTTGTTTTCGATGTACACGATTCGCCGTAGGTATTTCGCAACATTTTTAGTGATTCACCACATGAAATATCATTCGAAACACAAAATTTAAGGCACACTCTTTGTTCAACAATATTTTCCATTGTAAAAATCGCCGAGAACTCAAAACTATGACCAACAAAAAGTGTAGTTTAAAACAAATTAAATGACAGATCCCGCTCAAACTTTGCGCGCTAAATCAGTACAGTGCTACCAACATGCAGTAAAAAAATTAGAACGACCTCTTTTACACGGGTCTTTTTATTGACATATTCCCGATACTTTTTACACAGAGTAGTAAATCCAATTGAGTTGATTCAACCAAAAGGCATGTCGAGTCACACGAAATAGTGCTATAAACTCTGACTACCCCGATGGCCATTGCGCGTTATGGTCACTTTAGAAAAGAGACCGTTTCTTGGTTTAGGGCTTCTGCCCATATAGGCACCCCGTACAAGGCCATCGACCACACCACTCCAAGATAAAGGTGAAAACTAGCGGCTATTGGTTCCCCAAGATTAGGAAGGAGGCGTTTAAGTGACCCAGCCGCACCCATTATTCGAGGAACTAACTGGGCAAAATGCTCCCAAAAGTTCCACTTTTCATCGAGGTGTAGTCCTAAATACTTCATCGTAGGCTTCACTTTAATCAGTTCACTCCCTAGTGATTCTGGCGCTCGTCGAGGGCCATGGAATACCAGGATCTCCGACTTGTTCAGCGCTACCCGGAGTCCCAGATTCACTATTCTTCTTACCACCACCTGCACCGGTGCCATCGCAAGACTGGCAGCCTCTTCGTAGGTTCTTTACACAAACCTATGCAGTGTATTAAATGCGTTGGCGATGTCTAGAGACACCGCCACCAACACTTGACCATGAGCCACCGCCTCGGCCAAGAGGGCTTTGACACGTTTAACAGCGTCGATTGTAGACCGGCCCGCCCCGAAACCAAATTGCTCGTCGGACAAGTGTGGACCAATCCTATCAAGATACTGGATGAGGCAAGCAGCTATCACGCATTCGAACAGCTTGTCCACCTCATCCAGCAGTACTATAGAGCGATAAGCGGAGGAAGAGTCCGCAGGGCGCCCGTCTTTCCTCAGAAGGTCTAACCTATCCGTCTTCCATAAATATAGGAACTGACCTGTCTCCAGACAGGCTGGACTAATTGCGGCATCGCTGGATAGACTTAAGCACAGCACATGTCTCGACCAAATCAATGGATATCTCAAAGTCCACATATGCTAAACACACTGAAACACACCAAATTACCAAGCCACACCGGCGTCTGGCATAGCTCGCTTAATGATGTTATCTACTCGCTTTTTTCGCTTTTTATGTACTTTTAGCAATATATTTAAATCAATGTAAAATATAAATTTAATAATCTAATGTATCGTATATAAAGTCATATGTGAAAATCTATAAATATAAAGTCATAAAATCTTAATAATGCACTTACCGAGTACAGAAACAAGCTACGAGATTAAGCACTTTGCACCATGCGCTCACGCATGCGTGTTGTCTATGCGACAGTTCGATGAAGACGTAATCGTTATTTTGTTACCAACAGCCACATAGAATCTGATTTACAGTGCGGATAAGTGTCAAAACAGAAAAGGTGATGTATGGATAAGGTCACTTTTAGAGAAATCTCATATCAGAAATAGTTATCTAAGTAACATAAACTCTAGAAAAATCGGCGGGTAGAAAATTACTTAACGACATAATATATCCTGATTTAGGCAGGTAGATATTCACTACTGCACATTTTAAAATAAATAATATTTAAGTAAAAACTACTAAATGACAAAGAATGTCTATTGAAGGTGTGTTAAAAAGTCTTAAATTACGAGAGAGAAAATAAACAATCGGGTAAAAATTCTTAAGTAATGCTAATTCCTGGGTACTCGCAAGGCAGAAAATACTTTATGTTTAGATGCATTATTTAGAGTCAAAGCAAAAATTACTAAGTGTAAATTATAAAAATCTAATCCATACTATGTGAAAAATATTCATAAATCATTAAAATTTTAGTCGCTTGGACGCCGAAAACTGTGAAAATGTGTCTTTTTTTAAGTTACCAAACGACAACAAACTTCGTCCTATCGCCGTGAGAGTAAGACCAATCGACGCAGTTTTTTTTTCTGAGTTCAGTGATATATATAACTCAATATCGCCCAAACTGTCGCTTGGTAATTTTTGCCTTTCAAGCGTCGATATGGTGGGCAGTGTATTGTCCCCCCCCCTGTCCCTCTAGCTATGCCCATGTTGATATTTGATAAGGTTCTTCTGCTCATGGTATGGTAAATGATTTGATTTGTCCGTCCATTAATTTCCAATTTAATAATTTTTTTTTGGCTTCAGTGACTTAATACCTAAATATATTTGATTTTTTTTCTTTAAACTCAATTTCATAGCTTTCTAAATTTTTTCTGTAATCTTAAAACAAAATATGTTCCTTAACTTACTATACATTTATTTGCACCTTGCACAAATATTTAATAGTTTTAAGTAAATACTAAAAGGTATGTTTCTGTACAAAAATTAATAGTGGAATACCCTGATCTAAGGAATCCCTAAACTCGTGTTTTGAGAGTTAAACTTATAGTAAATTCAGCATATTTATAGCACAAAATTATTATTTCCCTTTCATCTTGGTGGTAATAGTTATTAAATATGATATATTTTTATGTGCGGAAGAAATCACATCTTCTACACATACCTATTTATATACCCATAAGTCAATTGTGATGAGTAAATACACAACATCTGCTATTCAAAAAAAATATTGTAAATAAATCACAATTGAGCAATAAATTTTACTTTTACTTTTACTTTTACTATTGATTTATTGTATTGATTGATTATATTAATGATTACATTTAATATAATCAATCCATAAGTCAATGTTAGACAATGGGCTTTCTACAGTAACTACTATCCTGCCATTTCTATGAAAGTAATTTGGCCTTGGTAATTTATTTACAATATATTTTTTTCGAATAGCAGATGTTATGTATTTACTCATCACAATTGACCTATGGGTATTCTACGATTGTATTTTCATATGGAAATGTGCCCCTTTGATTAAACTTTAAAAAGATTAGCGAACTTTACTAAATTAGCTAAATATTTAACTAACTAAACTATGAATCGGGCCCACCATGTTTTGTGCATCTTCAGCATTTTGTATATTGATTTAAGTACCTAAATTGTACATTACGACAAGGAATAGAAAATTAGAATACTTTATAAGCTCTTTGTGGATTAAAAATGCTGAATATCATAGCACCCTGAAATACCTTGTGGTATTTTTATGCCTATTGGTACTTTTAGGTATATTTGTGTATTGGCGTAACATAAGATTTTTTTCTACAATTATTAAAATAAATGTTCAATTACTTAAAGGTTTTATTCATTCAAATCATACAATTACAAATTATTGTTATAATTATAATCTAATTTTTAATGTAAACATAAGTCAAAACAGAATCAGAAACAATGAATAAGTAAAAATTAAAGTCAAAATAATATTAAATTTTAATCGAACAGCCCTCCCCTGATCGTGCCCTGGTCAAAAGTGCCCATACCTAATACAAGCGCTGGATCGCCAGTGATATAGTATGCTGGACCAAATACGAGCCAGAGCGAGGATCCCGGCCTTTTTCTCTAAGGCGCCGTCCCAGGTTGACAACGAATCTCCAAGCTTCGGAGCACCACGGACCGGCCATCTCTACAGCAAAAGGGACGAAATCGTACGTACGCCGATTCCAGGCAGGCATATTTTAGGTGTTTGCCTCTGGCGGCGGCCTCTGCTCCCGCACAAGCAGATTGCTGGGTGGCTGGGAGGTGGCAGGATGCAAAGGTGCTAACACACGTTGCATCCCACACGAGGCAGCGCCCTTTCCGCCATGGAATCAAAGTAAGACCGTCGGGTCCCGCTCTCGCTCCGCAAATACAGATGTGGGCCTCGCAGGCGTCGCAACCGAGACAAAGAGCCGTGGCCACTCTGAGCGAGTCATCATCCAATAGCGTGCCCATGTGCGGTGGGGGTAAAGCGTGAAGCCAAGCTCCAGACTCGGGTCTGGCAGCAGCAATCACCCGAGCTCGATGGATCCCCGAGCTTTCCCTCTGCATCGATAAAGACAGGTTTAAAGGTTTCATAGAGGCGCCGCACTTCCAAACCACCGAAACGAACAGATTACTTAAATATCTGCAGATTTTATTTTAAAATTATATAGTACCATTTACCTAACTCTTAAATTTTATTCACTCTAACATTTAAAAAAACATCATCTGTTAAAAAATATTAACGAAATGTCATAGACCCCTTAAAATATACTTAATGGTGTTTTATGTATGTATATAATATGTAGGTATTAAGATTTAATTTCTTTGGAAAACTGTCTATATTTTAATTAATTTATGCTATTATTATTCCGATTTTATATGATTTTTTATTGTTTGTAGTACAAACTATGTACATACGTCCATTCGTATTCGCGTGTTTATTTTTTCTATCTGTGGATATACATATGTGGATGGTATAATTATCTAACTAGCTAAAATTTAATTTTCTCTGATCCAATAAGTAAGTACATAGTTCATACAATGGGAATGATTACAAAAAATATATAATTAGTCCGTCATATAGACAATCAAGAAATATTAGACACGTATTTTTTCTTTTGTCAATTAAACAAAAATTTATGAAGATATTGCCTGTTAAAGTTCCGCGTGACGTCATTAGTGCCTTCAAATGTATTGACTTCTGTGAGAGTGATGTCGTCACAACCATGACTCCCAAACTTTGACAAGGTTTGTCTTTGTCATTTGTAGTTTGATTGATAAAATAAAAAATAAGTACGTGTCCAACATTTTTTGATACTCACGGACTAGTTAATTATAATAATGATTTTATTACCCAGTCGTCATGCCTATTCCAGAAAATTGATGTATATCGTAGCGCCTACAGAAATCGAATACAAAGTACGAAAGAGCTCTGCGCTGCCATGTGTACGAGTATGTAACCTATCTATTAACGCGACGAGTGCCCTGTGTCTCCACACGACTCATGGGTCATATTTAATTAAGTTAATTCTCATTCCTCACACGTGATGCCCTCTAAAGTGACACCCACATTCCTCGTACTTTAATAGTCACATACGTACCTAAGTAATTGTTAAAAAGTAGACAGGGACACTCAGAAAGTTTTGCAGAACTAAAAAGTTACCTATTTGTAGTTGATGGCATTTTCAAAATAAATAATACCTAAATAGTGGTGACTCGAATATAAAAACGATTTCACAATACTTTCTGCTTGTCCTGGTAGATAAACAGGGTTATTGGTAATCATCTAGCATCATTTGAGGGGATTATTCTGTACATCAAAACTAACAACTTTTGATAAGCTACTTTTGTCAAAACTCAAACTTCGAGGATGAACGATATTAAAACGCTTTTATTAGGTCGACCTGTATGTAACTGTGTAATGGAATCTAAGGTAACTAATTTCACCATCTTCCAAGGGTCGTAGCGTAATGAAAATTGGCAGCAGTATCTAGTTCTGATGACAAATACAATAATATGGTACTGTCGAACTGATCTGATGATGGAGCCGGAAAATGAACTGGAACTTCATGATGGAAAATCGTATCATAGCTGTTTTAGAGTTCTTAGAAAAGTATTGCATTGAACTTTGACCAAGATTAGGTTTCAAGGTCTGATGATGAAGCCGGAAGATAGGCACTGGCATTCCATGATGGAATATCGTATCATAATCGTATTTGCACTTGTGAGAAAGGCCATGTAATGGACTAAGCGTGTTTTTTTTAACTATTAATTTATTTTTCTATGGAACAACAACTCTTTTTTGAGATTTGATAAAAAAGTTGTTAGTTTTGATGTACAGAATAAGCCCCTAAAATGATGCTTATTAATTACCAATAACCCTGTATAGATATTTAGCTTTGTAGCTATTATAATATATTTGAAGTTCCTTTAGATGGGTAGTTTTAACTTTACTGTTTAGCCATGTCACATGCCTTCAATGGCTTGAAAACTGACATGGGCTACCCACTCGGCCTTTTCCTGCCTACACAAAACATTGCAATCAGGACTAATCGGATAGGATATATAAGATACATAATACTCAGGATAGACATCTATTAAAATAAATATATCTAAAACATGTATGGAGGATCAAAATATTTTTGTTAAATAAAGACCTTGTCTATATGCGAGGGAAACAGGAAAAAAAAAATCAGGACTAATCAGGAGGCAATGAATAGATACGTCGATAGGTATTTATCATATTTTAGGCTTCCAGCAAATATCTATAGAGTCACAATCGTGCAAAAAAAGTGTCCGAGACAAAACCCGAGCTACATAGTGGGCAGGTTTTTTAGTTAGTCGTAAGGCGATTGCAAGCCAACTACAACGCCGCACGATGCCAAAGCAAAGAAGATATAATAATACTGCCAAAGTATGGTTACAAGCACTAATTCACAAAATTTCAATTAAAATATCGTTTTCATGTTGACATTTTAATTGAAATTTTGTGAATTTACAAATTATTCCTTTATTCAATAGCGAGAATGCCTAGGCCCCAAGATACGAGTGCTTTATTGTACCCAGTTTGGGGAATAGTGACTGCATAACAATTGTATAATTTGTATCTTGTGCCAATAAATAATTTTGAATTAGGTGACATAACGTAGAGATTCGAGAAAACGGCTCATTTGGCATTATTTAATGTAAATATCTAAGTCGGTATGTATGACAGCTCTCGGACATGTTTTTACTACCTACTATCACTTAGGGACTGTGGCTCTGTAGATATTCGCCCGAAGATTTAAGGTAACACTCGAGCTATGGACAAACACTTCAATATTTATTTATTCTAAGTATTGTATTTACCTACCAGATACAGATTTAAAAGGATGTTATCGAGTACCCTTACGATTTAGGTACTTACCTTCTTCATAAAACTATGTAGGTACCTAGTAAGATACAAGTGCCTATAGTAAATAATATGTACCTAAATCCAAGAATGGCAAAGACACTAGACAGTAGGGGTAGATACATAGTGGAAAACATCTTACACGGTAAGATATTTCGGTAGGTACTATAATACTCCTACTTATACTACCCTACCAATATTCTTTAAAACATTTAAATTTAAGTAACTAGTGACCCGCCACGGCTTCGCACAGGTGTATTATACATATAAACCTTCCTCTTGAATTACTCTATCGATTAAAAAAACCGCATGAAAATCCGTTGCGTAGTTTTAAAGATAAGCATAGGGTGAATAGGCCAGTTTGCCGACCACCACCGGTTCACGACCACTTTTTCATAAAACCACTATAAATAGTTAAATAAAAGCGCGCCAAAGTTTGTTTTGGTTTTTGAACGATACTTTAGTCTATCGCTTCCCCTCCGCGACACTGTGATTTATCTTCTGATACGTGATGCACTTCAATGAGCCTGTGAACCAGACCCATAGTGGACGTGTCGGAATTGGTTGCACATATTTACGATAAAAATAGTGAGAGGACACTTTTTCAACGAAAGAAGGTCTAAAGAATAGTTCTCGGAGAGATTGCGAGTAAATATATTTTGTTTCTTGTTTGAAGAAATTAACAAATATTGTATGTCCGTTAGGACAAACTGTTGTGTCTATAATTTATTATAATATAACACCTTTATGTACACAGTTATAAACAATAAACGTTATCTTATCTTATCTTATCTTATCAACCGCAAATAAAACAAGTTTTTGTCGAGATTCACGCATCCAAATGTAGCTTGGTTATAAAAACACGTTTTTACCCCTAAAGGGTCATTTTAATGTAAAATATGCGCTTTTAATTAAAATAATAGGTGTTCGGCAAACTAACCTACTAAAATTTTGTATGCATCATTTCACGACCACATGGTCGGCAAATGACTATTTCCCATCGATCTTCTTCATAAATTTTCTAACTGATACTTCATGGTACGGCATTTTAATCTTTATCGGTTTGATCTTTAGGACGTGGTTTATGTACACTTCAGAATGCAACCAGCAAAATGTGTTGATTACCATTAAAATATAAAGCATTATTTCGGTGGTCGACAATCGGTCAGCTAACGACCACGTGTCTTATGCCGTACAAAAATTACTAAATAAGTAAATAATACTATTATTAAAATTACTAAACAAGTGTGAATATATGAAAAATAAATATCATAAAATAATTGAATGAATAATATTAGATAACTAAAATTAAATGTCATTTAAACATGATTATTTAATGCTGTTATTATTTACGACCCTAAGAACATGCTCTAAGGCTCTTTTTTCAATGGCTTTTGAGTGGACGTCAACTAACGAAAATGTCGGACGTTAACTGACCACATGTGGTCGGGAACTAAAAAATAGCACAATTTGATAAATCATTATTTATTTTATACTTACTAACATAAAATACAAAATACCTTATGTTTTTTCAATTATTTAAGGTTTTTTCTAAACTTCTGAGTATTATTTGAATCAGAACATTATCATTATAGTGAATAATGTCACTTCAAAGATTACTAGTCCACTAAGTGGTCGTGAACTGGCTGGTTCACCCTACATAGGGACAGCATAGATAGAGACAGACAGGGATGCGACTTTGTTTTATACAAAGTCGCATCCCTGTCTGTCTCTATGTAAGTAGTGTATAAGTAATTATGACGAAATTATGATAAATCACTTAGTATTTCCAAAAGTGATAGAAGTTTAAACTAATTAAATAAGTACCTATCTAAGTATGTCAAATATTTATTTTAGTAGACATTTTAATTAATCTAAAATTGATGCTGCTGATTTTCAACAGAAAATGTTAAGATCATAAAGTAACTGTATGCTGAGTGTGAGTTTTGTCGTAAACATGACGCGCTCTTCGGCGAGCGCGTAAGCATGTAATTGGTATGAAGAAATGTACAGCGCCACTAGCGGCGCGTTTTTGAAACACAACAAGTTCATACAAATTACATACTTAGTTTACGCGTCATGTTTACGACAAAACTGACACTCAGCATACTGTAGGTACTCTTTATTCGATAACCACATTGAAAAAGGACCAAATTACATGAACAAAACATAACCTTATATATCTATATAGGTTTCATCGTACTAGCTACAGAGTACCTAACTATGTACCTACTTACTTTTTAACTCTCAGAAAAATATTTAACTACCTAGAGGAAACATTATGGAGATCTTAAGTTTTTTTCCGCATTGAAAAATAGATACCCAAAGCTTTTAGGCAGGGATTCACAAAAAATCGAGTGGCTACGCCTAATTGAGTATTGTTAAGTGCTGATGACATGCGTAAGTCAGAATCACGATGTTACCACCTGCTTAATACGTGATAGAGGTAAATCGAGAATGTATTCATCCATCCAACATCTGACGTCCACTGCTTGACATAGGCCTCCCCTATAGATCGCCAATAAAACCGTTTGGAAACGGCTTGCATCCAGCGCGATCCTGCGGTCTTGATGAGGTCATCCGTCCACCTTGTAGTTGCGTCCTACGCTGCGCTTGTCGGTACATGGTCTCCATTAAATAATTTTTCAACGGTCATCTGTCCTCCGTGCTATGTGCCCTGCTCACTGGCTTGCTAATCTGATGGGTTATGTCGTTTACTTTGGCTCTTCTACGGATCTCCTCATTCCTGATTAACTTTCGTAGAGAGTCTCTAAGCATAGCCGTATCCATAGTTCGTTGGGCTACTTATAGCTTATTAATAAGGCCCATAGTGATAAACCACGTTTCTGTGCCATAAGTCATCACTGGCAACACACTGGTCGAAAACTTTCGACTTATGGCATGAGGTATGTCGCTTATTATGAGACTTATATAATACCTGATGGAGGTAAACTTAGTACCTATCTATTTTGTCTACATGTGGTACGAGTAAGTACTTCAAGAAAGATATCAATGGCCGAATTCAACTGATATTGTTTATTCTTCGAAGACCACAAACTAAATAAAAAAGTAATGGTGCACAATTTTTTTAATTCATATTAAGTAAGTAAGTTCGTATAGGCCGGGTGGCTAGCCCTGGTGTCAGAGTTTTTTTAGGCCGCCTGAAGGCCTCTGACATGGCTAAACGGTTAAAACAACCGGGACCTACAGTTTAACGTGTCATCCGAGCCACGGTAGCGCTCAGTTGGAAAATGCCACCCGCGGTCACCCATCCAAATACTGACCACAAATAATACCATCTAAATTCATATTAAAAATACTTATTTACCTAC
The DNA here is from genome assembly GCA_949316475.1 of Hypomecis punctinalis. NCBI lineage: Eukaryota > Metazoa > Arthropoda > Insecta > Lepidoptera > Geometridae > Hypomecis > Hypomecis punctinalis. The sequence continues at coordinate 14,096,761 of OX438797.1, forward strand.
TTATATCGGTACTTTCCTGGTAAAATTATGGAGGTAAACTTTTAACAAAACTTTATTTACCCACTTACAGAATGGGATTTCTTTATTTACCTAATTTCGTCTGGATTTTGTTACTAATTGAGCACTTTTGCACAATTGCACAATTTTTTAATTCATATTTAAATAAAATCCAAACGAAATTAGGTAAATAAAGAAATCCCATTCTGCAAGTGGGTAAATAAAGTTTTGTTAAAAAGTTTACCTCCATAATTTTACCAGGAAAGTACCGATATAAGTAGGTAAATAAGTATTCCTTTGTAACACAACATTTTAAAAGCAATTAGCACATAAGAAGATCATTGAAATGCAGACGCACTGCTTTCGAGCCGAGCTTTTCCTCATATTTGACGTTAATGATGCTGCTCTTTCCCGAAAAGGAGTGACAATAATTCTCGAGATAGGTCATGGTCTATACCGGTTCCGTAATCTTTGTCTTGAAATCTTCCTACTTGCGGTCTTTTGTAATATTTTGTAAGCTTAAGGACAGGCGATTATCTGCGACAAGAACGAGTAGAGCTCTTTATGTATGTACCTACCTTAATACTATATCTGTATAATACATTTTCTTTTTAAAAGTAGCTGACTATTATTATTTTAGGTAATTTTAATTTATTAGGGACTTAAGGTTTGATTTCCTAGGATGGCGGTGCTGTCTCAGCGGCCGCCAGAAGTTCTGTCTCAGTTCCCGAGCGCAAAAATTTTGATAACCTACCTCAATGGTAATTTGGGGTAGAGATTTTATGCTGCGAGATGACCTATTCTCGGTTTTTATTTCTGTGACTCTTCTTTCTAACTCTATACTCTTTATGTAGGTAATCTTTTTCTGTGGATTTTTTTTTTTTATAAAAATAACTAAGTACTTTTCGGCAAGACTGAATTGATAAAATAATCCTCATACTGTTTCAGAAAAAAACATTTTACTGTCTCCGTAGCACCTTAGTAGACCTATCTACGAGGCGTAGAGCGACACTCAATTCTTTGCTACGATGACTCGGTCAGGCTCTTCGTACTGTATGTTACAGCGTAACACTTCCTCTTCAATATTTCCTTGAAATAAGTAATAACCGCCTACTTAAGAAACAACTGACATTTGAATTAATTACTGAGAAATTATGGAAATTAAACTCCCAAAATGGAAAAGGCATCGGCGCCTCATACAATGTGTAATTTTCATGCAAACATAAGTATTGTATGTAGAGTAGGTATATACGTAGACTATATACCTAAGTAGGTACTCGTAGGTAAAAAGAGACATTACACTTTTCAGTGCCTATATCTAACTATTCTGATTTTCATGAACACCTAGTATATCAACCTATATTGATTACTTTATTTTCTTTTTTTAACTTTTTAGGTACAAGATTAAAAACTTAAATAAAGTTAGTTTTTATTGTTTCGTGAGTTCACCTATTTCAAATAAAAGTGAAGCACTAAACGGTGACATGTGTTTACTTAAATGACTCGTAATTAGCGTATAAACGATAATTTATTCATTTACCCACGCTATACATTTCCAGTAAGAATGACAGTCAATCCTCGGCCGGGTCAACCGAAGCTACGTCCGCGGTTTTTTGGCAAATAAACGGCTGTAATCAGTCCGGATCTGATTTAACATAACATGTTCGGGGAATTGAGAATTAGAACGAGAATACGAAGAACCGTAAGGTGTAGAGTCTCTCAGTCGAGACTTGCAAGCCGTGTCACACGTGAAGTTGCTTTGTGTAGTGTTTAGTGTTTACCGCCCAAGTTCCGCACACCGCGCACACCGGCAAGGTAATACTCCTATCATTAAACTTAACGATTCAATTAGTTAATGAGATAAAACATTACTACAGAATGCTGTCCGGAGATGTCGCAATTATGAATAACAGGTCAATACCTCGACCAGCACTGATAACCACGAGTTTGGTAGGCACTCGCCGTCATGTCCATTTCTGATAGGAAAACCATATTTCAGTCATAAGTGTGATGTCATTCGGTTAGTTGCATCGTTTATAACTATAACAACAAATACAATATCAATAGTTCGCTCGAGACAAAACCGAGATCTCAAGGAAAATCCGAGTGCATTAATTCAAAGCTATATCGGACGTACCTACTCATAAAATTAGTCATTTTAATATTTGAAAAGGTAGCATGTAAACGTTTTCCTTTACAATAGTGATAGATATATTATAACAAATCACGTGAATAGATAAAAATGTCGTTTACTCGTACGGCGTCAAAAAAATTTAAATCTCAATTAAAAAGTGATATCGGACCTGAAGTGATTTTGGAAAAGAATGGTGTTTTAAAGACTGATTGTGATGTATCCGTGCAGAATGGTCTCGCGATTCGGGTGGAATGTGTTGAAATGCCGAGAACAAACGGGCATTGTACCAGGAGTGTTATACCGAGAGAAATAGTTGCGGATGTAGAGATTGCCGAATCAGGGACCGAATCGGACGACAATGAAAACACAATCGTTTCGGCAATAGAGCCGCTGTCTGACCCTGCGCGAGCGCAATCGGAAGTCGACGAGTGAGTAACAGATAATATTTCTCCAGCGTTGCCTTGGACTTGTCTAACCGCGACACTAACCTTCGGGTTTACCGAATGAAAACACACGTTGCCATGACCATCTATAAAAAGCTATTCGCGTATATGGGCATATTACGCGTTCCTATTGGCTTGACATATTGTTTCTTAAAACTGAAGCATATTAATATAATACCACTACACAATATTAAAGCAAATATGATATTTGCCAGTAATCCATAAATTCAGTTCGGAGCCCGCCAGGCCCCGATAAACAGTTAGGTACAGATTGCTACTTCTAGGTATACTTAATTGTATTTATGTACGTAGTAGGTATATTATTCCGATCACAAAATCATAGATGAAGTCACAAAATGAGAAAAAGCAATGCAATAGCCATACTTATAGTGCTTACCTAAATGTTGCTATGTTCATAACCAAGAAAAGTAAATATTTAATTAGATAGATAGTACAGTACTTCACAATAGGTAGGTACATTTGTGACCTTAAAAACGAAAAATAGTCTATAAAAATCTCATTAAAATTATTATAGGTACTAAGCATTTCTTTAAATATACAGTCTTGAAGTTCATATAAAAACTAGATTATACTTTTATACACAATGCAAGAGATCACCAATCTAAATGAGTATTTTTGTTTCAACATTTAAAAATGATACATGCCTAAAAAAACGCATACATTAACTCATACAGTTCAAAGAACATTCCTGCGCTTATTATAAATGAATTAGGAAAATATGTTTCACACATTGATGTAAACTAGGAATTATAAGTAGATGACGCAGATTTACTTACGCATCTTTAGAATAAAATGTATAAATTGATTTTCTATATTAGGAACTTTATCGCACGTAGAATAACGTCGTGCTCTGTTATTGGGCACAGATCAAGGCCATCAACACAAGGCTATCGAAATGAATTCAACTAAGTAGGAACTTAAAGACAAATATTAGATAATTATCTTCCTACACTTAATTAGCTTAAATATAAACATTATTCTGTTGAATATGCAACTAAGTAACTTAAACAGATGCTATAACGTGTATAAAATCAAGATCATAGAAATAGAGCATACAGACTCAAGTTTTATAGATTTAGTATCAACCATACTTGTCTGTACATAAATACATGTGTAAATGTTGGTAGAACGAGAATTTCCACAGATGTATTTGTAAAGGCACCCATTTTTACTTACTTCGTATCGTATCATTAATTGATCACTGACGATTTTCTTTCTGTACGCCGCGCTAAGTAAGAATATGACCCAAGGCATCTGCGCTGTGTTTTTGATAGTCCACTGTAGGACGTAGGCCTACCCACAAAGGGTGATTAGGCCATATCCGCCACGCTGGCCCAGTGCGAGTTGGTGGATTCACATATGCCATCGAATTTCTTCTACGGTATAGATCTTATCTTTATATGCAGTTTACCTCACGAATCACGATGTTTTCTTTCACCGAAAAGCCAGTGGTGTGAAATTCCGTACATAAATTCCAAAGAACTCATTGGTACGGGACTGGGATTTGAACCCACGACCTCACGATTGTAAGGCGGGTGTCGCTACCTCTAAGCCACCACGGCTCCTAAGGCATCACCATGGACTTTTTTTTATTTTGTATTGATGGACGTAAGGTGTATATTTTTTGTTTAGTTTCACTATTTATGATATTTTGTATCAAATGTAGCGGTATCTACAATGTTCTTACAAATAAACTAACTATAATGTACACATATTTTTCCAGGTTTAATATCCTGTTTAATGTTATGTAGAGTCACTAACTACGCTGAAGGACTTTGCCCAAAAATACTTCAGACTTGAAAAATTACAAAAGTCATAATCATAATCACAAGCGTTGCCTAATGATTTCTATTATTGCTCGATGATCATGAATCGAAGGTGTGTCTATAATAAAATTCTCCGCATCACAGAACCTAAACTGGCCATTTTATTCAAATGTATGAATAAAGCAGATCACATATTCATTCTAATGAATTGTATAGCATTTGTATAGGTACTCGTATGTGGACATTTATAAGGATGACGTTAAAACGATAAATGTGACGTCTTAGGTCCATTCTTTTCTTTGTTTCATTAATATAAATTTTAATTATATTATTAGTAGGTACTAGTACCTACAACAACTTTTGTACTAGTACAAATTTTAATTGTACACTAGTGTACAATTAAAATTTTAAATAATGCTTGATAAAATTTACGCATTTGTTGCAAAGACTTTTTTAATTTTCATAAAAATGTAATCACATACTGGATTTGATAGCTGTTTTTTTTCCTCGGTTGTGGGTTGATCCATACTTAGTAAAAGTATTTCTTATGATGACTCAACTTAAGACATATAATGTTGACATACTTTCTGAATAGTGTATTTTGAGAGTATTTTGAAATTGAAAAAAAAATCCTTTCTGAAAAACCCTATATACCTAAAAGAGTTGACTAATTGTGTCTTTTTCTAATATGGCCACCTATTCACAAGACATCTGACTTGTAGTACAGTGTTATTTTGTATTAATAGCACGTGTAAAACAATAATAACAATCCGAATTATCAGTAAATCGATATGGAATTATCAGTTTATCCAAATTATAATTTCTCAATAGGTAGGTACTTACCTACAATCAATTGTGAAATATCTACGTCTATTGTTAATTCCAAAATCTCAATACTTTATCAAACATAAACAAGTATCTACAATGTGTGTACGACAGATACCTACTCGTATACCTATCAGCAGTATTACAGAAAATCTGCCCTACAAAGTTCACATTTTATTTACAACACGCGAAATTAAAATAAAACGAGAAAACTTTACCTACTCGTAATTACCTGTACCTTATTTATTTTAATGTTTAAAGGAAAAGTATATCCATATTTTTAGTTTCCTTACAAACTGACTATTAGGTAAACACCTTAATAAAATACTTATTATTTCCTTTATAACGCAGTATAGGTATATATTTATGTATCGGAGATTGATGACAAAATGCAGATGACAAATTAATCTACAGTTTTGTTAAGTGGTAGGTACATACCTACATAATCACAAGTCATCGACATATTTTCCAAAAAAAACGGTTTATCGCTAGTCAGACAGGAGGGGTTCCGTACGCACCTACTCTCGTATACATTATAATTGTGATGGGTCATGGGGTCTCACGAGGTGACGTTTAAAAATCCTTGAAGATTCCTTTGTGGCTCATAAACATAGAGAGCCTCAAATTTTATACTCATAGCTCATAGGGTGGGTAGTTTTTAATTTTCGATTGATTTTTATTAATTATTGAGGACTGATGACCGATGGAGTCAAAAAGTTCTCGAGTGGAGACCACGTACCGGCAAGCGCAGCGTAGGACGTCCACCCACAAGGTGGACAGATGACCTCATTAAGACCGCAGGATCGCGCTGGATGCAAGCCGCTATCAACCGGTCTTATTGGAGATCCATAGGGGAGGCCATAGATATAAGCCGTGGTGGTCTAGTGGTAATGACACCCGCCTTACAATCGTGAGGTCGTGGGTTTAAATCTCGGTCCCGTACCAATGAATTCCTTGGAATTTATGTACGGAATTTCACACCATGGGCTTTTCGGTAAAGGAAACCATCGTGAGGCAACCTGCATGCGTCCGTACAAGAAATTCGATGGCGTATGTGAATCCACCAACCCGCACTGGGCCAGTGTGGTGGATATGGCCCAATCACTTTTCGTTGGTAGGCCTATGTCCTGCAGTGGACTATTGAAAAAAAGGCTGGTACAGTACAGTACAGTAAGGGAGGCCTATGTCCAGCAGTGGACGTCCTTTGGCTGATGGATGGATGGATGGATTGTAGTGAACCTATCAAACATCTACAATATCTGTCGTACTAATCTTGCATAAGACCAGAAATAATTGCTACGGGGGGATGCGCTGTCCTTCCCGTTTTTCCCTTTTACCTATGATCTGTTTCTGTTCTATAATCTAGTTTTGCGTACGAAACCCTAAAAAACTCTAGAAACTTCAGACTCAATAATATTTTAATTCACAAGCTTGTTTGAGTATGTGCAAACACTTATTTAAAAGGTAAAATAGGTGTAAGTACAATATTATTTGTCCGAAGATATGTTCACCAAAATGTATTTTGGATGTTATGGATTGCCATAGTCATGATTACTTGATAATATCGTTATTTAAAAGCTTTTAGCTTTTTAAGTTTAAGGAAAATCTTAATAATTTAATTTTAAGTAAAACATGGCAAAGTCGATAGAAGAGCTCAGGACGATGCTCGAAAATCTCAATCGAGTTTCTCAACAGATGGGTTTTAAAATGAACAAGGATAAAACCACAGAACAGCAAACTAGATAAAACGCAGGTCGTGTGTACCTAATGCCCATGTTGTACCCACCCCAATATCTGTTGGGAGCTAGTTTCTTGAAGTTGTTGACTCGTACGCCTACCTAGGGCAAGTAGTCGACCTCTTTCTCGAACACCGAATTCGACTCGGCTGAGCAGCGTTCGGAAAATTACTTATAAATACTGTAAGGAGGAGACCTATCTATGTCCAGCAGTGGACGTCCTACGGCTGATAGGTAGATAGATAAAAATGATTTTATTTCTTTATACTTTTTTTACTACACAAAAAGGGGACGGGACCAACTCAAAATTCGCAAATAAAAATCAGCTGTTAAACATTTTGTCGATTCTGAGCTGCAATTTTCTAACAGCTGATTATTTTCTTTAATTTTGAGTTGGCCAATAGTAAAAGTTGTTCGTAATGATGGTCTTAATCACCCTTAGATCTTTTTCTGCTTAGTGCATAGTAAGCGAAAACCCTGTATATTTTAACATGAACTTGAGACAGGAATACCAGAGAGTCAACCTTGATGAGCTTAGTTATACAATACAAAAGATCATTGCATGACCTTTTCCATGACGTGGGCTCTTTCATTATTATTAATGCTTACTTTTGTTGGCATTAGCTTATAGTATGTAAACCGGCTGTGAGCACGCCAACACTGCTAGACCTATGAGACTAATACAGACCGCCCCTTAAGCTATGTGGCCAATCCATTCAAATATATTCAAAATGTATGTAAAATAAAATCAATATAAAACCCTAATGTAGATATTTTTGCATTTTCGAATGTTCATAAAGTTACCGGTTTAACCACAAATCTAGGTAATAAAATTAGTTCCTGGCTACATATATATTTTTAAACAGCAAGAGCTTAGTTCTATCTAAGTTCACATAACAATATTACAGTACCTAGGTATTTTTTTGTCCAACAAATTAAGCAAAACATTTCATATTGATTAATAGATAGCATAAAGTAGTATGTCGCGCGTGTGGTTTTAAGTACTTCTTCGTTGAATCACGCTGTATTAAACTATTTTCTGGAAATTTGAAAAACTAAGGAATAATTCCAAAAATTACCACTATGTTTAAACTAGTAGAAGCTACTTTTCATCACACAAAAGCCCCTAATCTTGAAAGTACTGAATTATTACAGATATTGATATTAGCGTACCTATACATAATTATAGAACTAACATACTTAGACACCTATTTATTAAATGAGTAGGTAAATAGCTAACCTGTATTTTTATTAGTCTTCTTTATGATTACGATGCTAATCAGCACTGCCTACCCACTTAATGTTATGCTTGTGACATTATAAAAGAAAATTATGAAAACATTTAAACGTAACTACCTAATTCTAACTCTAAATGCCAATATTGATATAGAATAGGTAACAGTCATAATATGTAACTGCCGTGTCGTGCGCCAGTAGGTATGATTCATCAATATTTCTTCAAATTGTCAAGAAAATTCAGTTAGTTCTTAAAATTGACAACCTCCAACTTTTGACTGTGGTATGACACTTACAATTGCGTAGATGTTAAAATAAATGTAGGTAATCTAAGCGAAACAACCCGAATCATTTTAACGCATAGAGGTTTCTACGTCATAAAAATGTGTAAAAACGGTAAAACGTAGCATGATGTGCTTTCCAGGATGTTAAACATAATTATATTTACGCAATCAATTACGATATCAATGTATTTAGAAATAGACCGTACCTATCTAACTTCTTGACAACTGTGAAGGTAACTACAAGATGCGCGAATTCCAATGAGAGAGAGTTCCTTGAGAGTTTATTTTGGGTTTTCCGCACCTAGTAGCTAGCGTTCAATCCGCCAAGAAGTTCGATTCCAGTGCCCGACGTTTTAAGTTTTTTACCATCTTTTTATCATTTATTATTTTACTTTGTGGAAGCTAATAAATATGATTAGGTCTAGGTACTAAGCCAAAAAACTTCATCTATTTACCTAGATTTATATAGACCGTGGCATAGTTGATAGTTTACCTATTCTATCATTATGGTAAATAAGTAGGTACAGCTCTAGGTGTGATGCGAGCCCAAAATAAACAGCATCTAAGCAAACCATGAATCATTGTACTCAGGAAGGTTCTCGTACTTTGTACCCAGTCACTTGCATCGAAGACGTAGGTATGTATAATTTTGTATATCGAACAGTAATTTGCAATGCAAGTAAAATGTTTTATAAATGCGTGAAAAACAGTTGTCGTACATATTTAGGTATTGGCTTTTAATTTTCTTTCTTTCTTCTCATAAGTAAGTAAGTAAGTTCGTATAGGCCGGGTGGCTAGCCCTGGTGTCAGAGTTTTTAGGCCGCCTGAAGGCCTCTGACATGGCTAAACGGTTAAAACAACCGGGACCTACAATTTAACGTGTCATCCGAGCCACGGTAGCGCTCAGTTGGAAAATGCCACCCGCGGTCACCCATCCAGATACTGACCGTGCGGAACGTTGCTTAATTTCGGTGATCGCTGACAAACACCTAGTCAAACTACGCTACGAGCACTACAGTTTCTTTTTCTTCTCATATAAGAGAAAGATAGGTCGTCAATATAGTTAAAAACTCGGATCGAACCTGGACGTGATTGGCACAGGACCAAGGCAGATGGCACTGAAAGAGAGGCCTATACCCAGCAAGTGGAATAAAGTCAACTGTAAATGGTGATGATTGTGAAGAGAAATGAATGGCGTGAAGAATGGCTTGATAGATACACTAGAGCACTTGATCGCACCAATCCTGACTGAAGCTCACATAACAGCTGCTATTGAGTTTTCCGCATCTTGTAGCTAACATCACAGCCGCCAAGTTATTTGATTCGGCTGATAACAATAGGCATAAACATAATGGACGGCTATTTCCAAACTATGAACGAGTTCTATATCGTAATTGGGTTATTTACTAATTTAATCGGCAGACCCATATTGAGGGAGTAAGTAGCGGCCATTTAAGTAGGTATATTGATTTTTGTTATAAATAGGATCGTATAGGCGCTACAAATTCACGTACCTATAGGTAATATAACTTTTCATCACATCTATTCGAAAATAACTACTTGGTTCGCCTTTAAGTGCGCCCAAAGGTGGTGTTTTCTATAAGAAACTTTATAATTGCGCCGGAATGATCTTTGCCGCGCACTTTTTGAATTTGGAAGTATTTGTTATGTTAGTGTTCAGCGCCAAGAACATGAATGAAAAGAATGTAAATATAAGTTTTTATTAGTTTTATTATTAGATACCATTTAATTTCAATTTAGTTGTTACTCTACGTTTTATTAAATAATAATATTACAATAAAATATGAGGCGCCTTTTATTTTCTCATAGAGGTGATGAAAAGTAGAGTGTACCACTCGGGCGCAAAATATATTTTTGGCTCGGGCGACGTACTTTGAATCCCTCACTTCGCTCTGAATTCAAAAAAGCGCCCTCGCCATAAAAATATTATTTTGCTCCCATATGATACAATCTACTATTAAATGGATACAAGTTATCGAAAGGAAATTAAAGATCAAAATCTCTTTTAATACACAAAAGCTTGCAAATCTATTAATTAGGGACAAGATATGGTGAGTGGGTAAGTCTATAGAAAATAATATTTATGTCATTTTGTTATTATTATTATATACTACGGGACTAATCGCACACCAAAATTACGAGATAAATAAATACCTCATCATCCCGACGTTTCGGCCGAGTTGCATCGACCGTGGTCACGGGTAGACACGGTTAGTACCGTAGTATATAATAATAATGTGTTCAAATCGCGAAAGTTTAAAAACGACATTTTGTTATGTTATGAAATGTTGTTAGGCAGTTTATGTAAATAAAAATAGTTTTTTTTTTGTATTACATGATACTTTACTTCAGACTTACAAATCAGATTATTATTTCTATGTAACTGTTGAGTTGTTTTTAATTAATTTTATTTTTTAATTAGTTTCCTTTACTAGCTGTATTCACTTGTTTGTTTAATCATTGTAATATATTCCAGCTCCGTTGGATCTGACCTCCGTCTATGCACACTGCTGTTTCAAAGCCAACAAATAAATGCATTTACCTTACATGAATACTAAATAGCTAAATACCATTCAGTTATTGTATGACACAGTTTACGGGTAGATCCTTTGTATAACGTAGTTGTAACGCAGAAACAACACTTTTTTCCATTTTTTCCCCACCTTTTTACAGCTTGTTAAAAATGTACAAGACCAAAGTTAGGTAGAGTTGATTTATTTAGTTCAAGCAGTAGTCTTTACGGAACTATGTTGCTTTGCTTTTACTCAACAATCAACCTATATAAAAGATTCAAATAAAATACTACAAAACATGTGTAATGTTTTGTAGAATAGGTACCTATAGATACGCATATTATGCGTCTTATAGTTTTTCGAAAAACACATGAAATGTTGTGATTTTTACATAAAATTGGGCAAGCTGTTTGGCGTAACATTGGTCGTTACCAGTCATAAATATACATATAAAGTGAAAAAATGCCAAGTCGATGTTACCAGTGCAGTACAGCAGACGCGAAATTACTGTTTCGTACTTGTGAATTTTAAATTCAAAATTCATTTATTCCATTGACATTTTAGGTACATGAGCTTAGAATCATCATTACAATGAAATAGTAGATTATGTGCCAAGAGAACCAAGTGGTGTCTTAAGTCACGGGCGACATTTGGACCCTGAGCGTAGCGAGGGACTCTATAGTTAATTCCCGAGCGTAGCGAGGGTGTTTTAAGTTAATTCCCGAGGGAAGAGAGAGAATTATTTAGAGTCCTGAGTGAAGCGAGGGGTTCAAGTCACCCAAGACGAAAACAGACTTGGTTCTAGTGCATACTCTACTTTTCATACATCCTGCGAGATAACTAAACCCCAAAAATATGAGTAATAGGTACTTACGTCATAAACTCACTAAGTCACTATAGGCAGCTTGGCATTGTTTACAATTTAATAAAACAAATTAGAATGTACCTACGAATTTTCATAGAAAAGCACACAAACCCTTAATAAAACAGAAAGTAAAAACTACGTGAAAAACATAAGAACATGGCCAGCTCGATTTTCATGGCCTAACACAGGCATTGCAAAGAGATTTTATTCTATAAAATTGAACTGATACGGGCACCAAAGAGGTTATATTTAATAAAATCGAATAAATTCTTACAATGCCCGTTGCCGTGCTATGTAAAGAGGTTTCATTCGGTTATGCAAAATAAAACCTCTTTACGATGTCCTTAAATGTTCTAAGTTAAGAAATTTTCATACGAATTTGACGTTCCGAATTTAAATCACTTTACTTCTTAGGGAGTTTCATACAACATCATTAACCTGACATAGCCCTCGAAATTGTGTTAATATAATAATGACTTATATTGACATATCTATAATGAGTCATTTTCGAGCAAGTGGAGAAAAGAAAGCTATATAATTGCAGAATAATTGAACACACAAAGCAAAATAAAAATAAATCAATCAGTAGTATTGTACATATTCTTAGCGATTTGAGTCACTTTATCACCCCCCCCCCCCCCGCATAAAGATAAAGTGTAATAAGTACTTGTTAATAGTAAACAAATTGAATAATTCAAAACAATAATAATTTTTATAATTTTATTAGCGTGAGAAAGTCGTGTGGCTATAAGTGAAACTGAGTATTCTCGCATTTTTTAAAACAAATAAATATGAGACTTATATATTATTAAAACATATAAATGCCTATATTACCTACTTATATTTTTACTTTTTTATTGTCACATTCTTGTTACCATTGGCCGTCTCAAAAAGTAACAGAATATATAATTATACAATCTGTAAATAATCATAACCACTGGAAAACTTGTGTTATTTTTGTGTAGGTACACAAAAATAACACATTAATTGTAGGACTCGACTAATCTTTCACCTAGGTATCGCAAAAGCATTTTCCTCTTTTTTAACAGTCAGGATAAGTAACAGTAAAACTAATTGCTACTTAATTTACGTTTTGCAGCTAAAAATTTAATAGTGCCCATGACTAGATTTTCTCAAGATGAAGGGAAAAACCGTAACAACTCTTTGTTTAGTAGATACTTGAAATACGAGTTGTACAACATTTATTATGCCTATCGTTCACCTGCATGTATTATTGTTATTTTACGATTTACAATTATTTTTATTTACTAGATTTAGCAAGCGGGTTCGCCAGTCGTTTTCTCACTTTCCAACTTTTCTATATCCATGCCAAAAATAAAATCGATCCGTTACTCTGTTGTAAGGTGACGTTGTCACTCAAGAAATGTATGGAAAAATATTTAAAGACACCTGTGGAAAAAATTGAATTCTGTAAAAGTCAAAGTTTTTTTTGCCCCAGCCTTGTAAAATGGCCGCTTCAGGCAAGAAATCAGAAGCCAAAGTTTACTTTTTATACGTACCTACTTTTTTAAATTGCTCTTTAAAACCACGGTACGAACCTAATACCACGGCCGAAATCAGAAAAAAGAAGAAAAGAAATGACGCCTAAAGCTTGAAACATACTATCGGACGCGGCTTACGGACGCGACTGACAGCCGCAACCTAGACTATGAAAGTACACTGAGCCGTGCACACTATCGGACCTAAGTAGCGGACGTCACCTTCGGACGACCTTGAGCGTTCGGACGTCCGGAGAGCGATCTGGCACACCGGATGTTCTAAGACTGTGCACATTGCTAAGTCGCGGCTGTCAGTTGTGTTCGTCAGCCGCGTCCGATAGTATGGTTCCTGCTTAATACGAGTATGTCTAGCAAATTAGCCATTGCAAGTATTGTTTTTACTTCATGTACCACCACGTGTTGTATGAATACCTATTTAGTGAATTGAATGCTGCATGCGTGAATGGCCTATGATCTGGCATATTATGACGCATGGTGTTAGGTACACTACCCGCGGAAAAACTAAGAGTTACAATTGATTTAAGTTCCCTATATTTGCTTTATGATTTTAAATAGGTATAAGGGAATTCCTGAAGTAGAATGAATGTAACGCGTTGTATTTTTACTGGCGGTTTTTTTATTATTTCTGTCTACGCGTGCTCGCCTTCTGGCCTGATGATAAGCGCCAAACGTCGTTGTGTTCGAAGAGTAAACATATTCAGAATATACATATCGACGGTTGAAAGGCAATAATTACCAAGCGACATATTGGCAACTTTACACCAGAGCATTTTAAAGTTTTATTTTTTGGAAAAAAATTCATGTAAAATTTTCTATTACTCATTTCTACTTGATTCTAATAGATTATAAATGAAATTTAAAAGCTTTATGAACTGTCATTTAAAAAATAAGAATTTTCTCAATAATTTAAGAGATAGTGTCGGTTAGTAAAATTTTGATCAAAATCACAAACAGGTAAAAATTACTAACCAAAATCAAAATTTTATCATAAAACATGTAAAATTAACTAAACCCCAATATGTTATAATTATATTTGAAGCAAAATGATGCATCCAAAATAAACAGATGTTTAACACATATGTAAAATGATCGAAATAAAAAGATAAACCATTTTACAGCCAGGCAATTTCAACCATAGTCCTATTTAAATAAGGTAAGTGTAGGACTTTTTTGAACAACCAACAAAAATTCAGGTTTTAGTACACTACATTAGAAACTTTTGCAAAAGTTGTCAACGGATATCGTCATCACCAATTCTTAAACAGCCCTTGATTCTAGATGACTACAACATCTACAATCACTCTCTACTGAGTATGAACCTCATCTGATGATGAATGAAAAAAAAATGCTATCAAAAATATTGTCACAATAAAAACTACTTAAAACTAAAAAGTTGACATCGGTTTCTGGAAAACCTTTCTAAATATTTATTTTAAAATCAACCATGTCAAATCATTACCTATTTTATTGTTTATTGTTTCTATTAGTTTGTCGTCGTCGTTGTCTTTGCAGACATTGCACATCCACAGCTGGACAGAGGCATCCCCTATAGATTTCCGGCTGGAAACGGCTTGCTTTCAGCACGATGCTGCAGTCTTGATGAGATCTTCCGTTCATCTCGAAGGTGGACGCATGATCTTATCAAGACTACGCTGCGCTTAGGCACACAATAAAAGATCACGTTTCGGGAACACAGAACTGTTGCAACTCTCGTCTTGAGGCACTGAGGTTTATCGGATGAAAAGACGTGACGTGGTTTTCCGAACGCTGCCTAGCCGAGTTGGATTCAGCGATTGACCTCCTTCTTGAAGTTGGATTTACCTAGCTGGACTACTAGTCCTTTTTTTTCCGCAGAAATACTTTATAGATACCACCCCGCCGGGGGATCAGGGTGGTTATGTGGGAGTTCCGCTGATCGGTGTACCCAAACCCACTACAAACTCAGGATGTTGCTGCCTAGCGCCTATGTCCCGGAGCTGCGGAGACGATTTCGCACTTGTCCGCGGCTCCAGTAGCACTGATTCCCTAGGACCTAGCCCTGATTAAGGATGGATTTTCACCCTTCTTTCCTTAAGTGGCGCGGGGAAATACCGCACGCTCTTCCTAGCGTAGCCCCCGGGCTACGCTTTTCAGGCAACGGGCTCCCTCGAATCCGTTGCCCAAGCCACCTGTTACGGGGTCGAAGGAGAGCGTGGAAAATTCTCCTCCTACGCCCAGTTCTTCGGCGGCGCATCGGGAGTTCCGAGAATTTCTCCCTTTCGCGCTCCACCGTTTCCTTTCAACGCAACATAACTTTTCGCAAAAGGAAACGGCCGTCTCCCACGATTTCTCAGAACCAAGCATTGACTGAATCAATGCTGGAAGCGAGAGATCAGTTCCTACACCTGCGACGAGGCTTGGGCGCTCATTTGCCCATGCTGAACACTCCTCCAAAGTGTATTGCGCCGAATCCTCGTCGCAGCCGCAGTAGTGGCACTCTGTTGTCGGTTCTCTTCCGGCTATGCGGCACAAGTACTTTCCGAAGCATCCATGCCCAGACAGCACCTGCGAATGTTGCACGAGCTGGAAGGTAAGCGACCCATGCGCCCTGTCCAGCCAGTCAACGAGGACGGGCTGTATAGCTTCCACGGTCCAGCTGCCAGCTGTATGCCGGGCCAGCTCCTCCTTCCACTCCTCAAGCATGCATGCGAGTGCCGAATTCTGCCCGCGTTGGCGAAGCTCCGTGCGTCACGAGTACATGTTCGCATGTACCATATGTTTACTGATTTTAATGATTTACTGTGTTGTCTGAAAATAAAGTAATTTATTTATTTACCTCCACTTCTAAATCCCATTGAGTTGATCCAACCAAAAAGCATGTCGCGTCATACGAAATAGTGCGATAAACTCTGACTATCCCGATGGCCATTGCGCGTTGTGGTCACTTTAGAAAAGAGACCGTTTCTCGGTTTAGGGCTTCCGCCCATATAGGCACCCCGTACAAGGCCATCGACCACACCACTCCAAGATAAAGGTGACGACTAGCGGCTATTGGTTCCCCAAGATTAGGAAGGAGGCGTTTAAGTGACCCAGCCGCACCCATTATTCGAGGAACTAACTGGGCGAAATGCTCCCAAAAGTTCCACTTTTCATCGAAGTGTAGTCCTAGATACTTCAACGTAGGCTTCACCTTAATCGATTCACTCTCTAGTGATTCTGGCGCTCGTCGAGGATACCAGGAACTTCGACTTATTCAGCGCTACCCGGAGTCCCAGATTCACTATCCTTCTTACCACCACCTGCACCGTTGTCATCGCAAGATTGGCAGCCTCTTCGTAGGTTCTCTACACAAACCCATGGTAGTGAATTAAATGCGTTGGCGATGTCTAGAGACACCGCCACTAACACTTGACCATGAGCCACCGCCTCGGCCGAGAGGGCTTTGACACGATTAACAGCGTCGATTGTAGACCGGCCCGCCCGGAAACCAAATTGCTCGTCGGACAAGTGTGGACCAATCCTATCAAGATGCTGAATGAGGCAAGCAGCTATCACGCATTCCAAGCATCATCCAGCAGTACTATAGGGCGGTACGCGGAGGGAGAGTCCGCAGGGCGCTCGTCTTTCCTCAGAAGGACCAACCTATCCGTCTTCCATAAATTTAGGAACTGACCTGTCTCCAGACCGGCTGGACTACTTGCAGCATCGCTGGATAGACTCAAGCACAGCCCATGTCTCGACCGAATCAATGGCTATCTCAAAGTCCACATATGCTAAACACACTGAAACACACCAAATTACCAAGCCATAGCGGCGTCTGACATAGCTCGCTTAATGATGTTATCTACTCGCTTTTTCGATTTTTATGTACTTTTAACAATATATTTAAATCAATGTAAAATATAAATTTAATAAAGTCATAAAATCCTAATAATGCACTTACCGAGTACACAAACAAGCTACGAGATTAAGCACTTTGCACCATGCGCGTACGCATGCGTGTTGTCTATGCGACAGTTCGGTGAAGACGTAATCGTTATTTTGTTACCAACAGCCACTTAGAATCTGATTTACAGTGCGGATAAGTGACAAAACAAAAAAGGTGCTATATGGATAATGTTACTTTTAGAGAAATCTCAAATCAGAAATAGTTATCTAAGTAACATAAACTCTAAAAAAATCGGCGGGTAGAAAATTACTAAACGACAAAATATATCCTGTTTTAGGCAGGTAGATATTCACTATTTAACATTTTTAAATAAATTATATATAGGTAAAAAGTACTAAATGACAAAGAATGTCTATTGAAGGTGTGTTAGAAAGTCTTAAATTACGAGAGAAAAAAAAAACAACCAGGTAAAAATTCTTAAGTAATGCTAATTCCTGGGTACTCGCAAGGCAGAAAATACTTTATGTTTAGATGCATTATTTACAGTCGAGGCAAAAATTACTAAGTGTAAATCATAAAAATCTAATCCATACTATGTGAAAAATATTCATAAATCATTAAAATTTTAGTCGCTTGGACGCCGAAAACTGTGAAAATGTTTCTTTTTTTAAATTACCAAACGACAAAAAACTTCGTCCTAGCGCCGTGAGAGTAAGACCATTCGATGCAGTTTTTTTTTCTGATTTCAGTGATATATATAACTCAATATCGCCCAAACTGTCGCTTGGTAATTTTTGCCTTTCAAGCGTCGATATTCACCTGCCCACCTAATTCTCTATATTAGATGATATTTATTTTTTATTAGGAGTACTCTAGATAAACAAATCAGTATGTAGAGGTACTCTAATATTATTTGGGATCTAATCTAATATTATTAAACGCTACCATAGATTAATTAGGTACTCAATGAAACGAAGGTACTGAATACCTAATTCGTCTATGACGCTACTATTTTGTTTCGTTTATCCTGGAATATAAACTATTGTTTAAACGCAAATAAAAAAAAATTAATACCTGCTACTTGATATTGAATCAAGCAATATTTAGTTAACTAATCATTTTGCAATGTTGGAAGAATGTTTTGTTTTGTGTAATAAATTGTAATACTTGTACTGAGTAGATAATAATGACGAGATATCCCTTATCTTAATAACGTAATAGATATGACAGTGTTGTATAAACACTCTTATAAAAAGTAATTTATTTTTTCTCCCAATAATATTTAATCAGTTGCTTGTGTTAACAGTCGACATAAAAATAAACATAAATTTGTTAGATAATTTCAATATACAAAAATCTCGTGTTTCAGTGTCTGTAATCGAAACGGCTTTACCATTTTTATGTAATTTGGTCGTAGGCTATTTTCATAGCCCAGGATCATAAAGGTGGCCACTCTCCAGATTATATTTTAAATGGCAAAACAACGTTATCTGAATCAGCTGGTTAACAATATTAGGTATATATTAATCAGATATAAATAAGTATGTCGATACCTTTTAGCAATAATAACGTACCTACTTATTGCAATTCATAATTATCTAAAACGGTATTTAACTTTTTGATCAACTAAGCGGCAAAATGAGTGTTTTTTTGGTTTTTGGATTTTACTTATCACTGAACGACCTACAAACCAGAACGAAATAAATTGTACCCATCTCTGACGTAGTAAGTACCTACGTACCCTTGTTCGATACGGAAAACACGACTTTGGTTCCGAATACATTGTCATGCGTCGCTGTTGACACACGTGGCTTTGAACCGGGCAATACATGCATTATTTTCGAATATTTACTCAATGGTGCTCATTACTCGCAGAGATAATTCAATCGTCCGTTGTTCTAGAGCGCGGAGCTAAGCCGCTTATTCGATCCGCCAACAGTTACGGTTGAGAGGCGTAGACGATGACATGTGCTTTAAGTTTTGTGTTTCGTTTCGGCCAGTAACTTTATAACACGTTCGAAAGCTTTGAAACCGGCGGCGCGCGCACGCTCGGAATTCAAATTTTTTGTTAGTTCCTATTTGTTTTTTGGCAATACGCGTTCAGTGTATTTATCCAGTGCTTGATAGTGTTATTAATGTGAAGTGATGTGTGTTTAGGTCACTCGCGATTCCGGAGGGGTTGGCGATGGACCCCCTGGCGCCGACCACGATCGCAGTCTCTTCTGACATCATGGACCGCATCGGCAGCGGGCTCACCCTGCTAAGAGGCCATGGCAAAAAAGTTCAGAAGGTTGGTAGGTATCTATGACAGGATACCGTTACTTTTTCTTTTATTATTTTATCTAGCTAGGCCTAATTATGTAGGCACCATCGTAGTTTTATTAACAATTTACAATATTTCTGTTTCTTTTTCACTTTAAGCATTCGTTAAACTTCGTTAACGTTGCTATTGTTACGATGACTCCTTCATAATTGGGCCTAATATTTTAATTATTTTTTAATATATAGTGCTTGATTAGATTTCTAGACGGTAGCTTTTCAGTAAGAGTGGTTGTCTAATATACCTAAGTATTAGTCTACTTAAACAACGTGTAGGGAATACTCGAAAAATAATCACATAAAAATTATGAACTTCATGTTAGGTATGTAATTATTGCTCTTTAGTCACCTTAAATAATATAAGAAAAAGAAAGTTTAAGTTTTCACTATTACCTATTTCCATAGACTATTAACACACTAGAAGACATTATGGCTAAAAACTAGCCGCACAGAAAATGACAAACCTAACTACCTAATTATTCTCGTTAAGAATGTTAACATACATAATAATTGTGTAAATATACAAGTAATCTCGCCAAACTTGATTGCTACCATCAGGATGTCTTATTTCATTTCCTAATATTTAAAAACAAAGGAATTTGTAAGTTATTATGTAAATTAAAATAGTTAATTATTTCAATTCGCAATCATTAATATGGATGTGTGTAAGGAAGAGTAAGAGATCATTTTTTATTCATATGATGTTATATCCTTATTCTGTCCGCCCGTCCAAACATAATTTTAACAATATAATCAGTTAATGTCTATAATATGAAATTATTACATAATAGTTTCATAAAACATTGGTAGAGCAAAACGCTCGACTAGTTTTAAGCGTCACTTAAGGTATCACGTCACCGTTGAGAGTGGCCTTTGAAAAATAAAACTAAAACGGAAAAGAAATGTAATAATTGGTCTTAAACATTATAATAATAGGTAGGTAACTAAATAAATTTAATACTACTAAATTACATTTTACCGAACATGAAAAATAAAAACAGAAAATTAACGTAGTTTTCCCACAGTAAAATTATAACACAGTGATTGCAATGTTAAAACGAATCTAACGTTTGTAATAAAGTATCATTATAATGCAATTAATTAAACGTTTAAAATGTTGTTACTTTTTTGCACTCTAAAAATACATACAGCTTAGCAAAAAATGTAGACAACGGAATAGAACTGAGCAAATAATTATATTGAATTTTATTATTTTATTTGATCTTTAGCTGACCTCTATTCAAGTGTTTATTTCCTGCGCAATATGGTTTGTAATTCTATGGCTGATATAAAATGATAACAGTGGTATAATAACTCTTGCATTATTTCAGTGCATTTCATGTGTTGCATTTGCCAAATTTCAAGTAACAACACGTCAACTTTTAGTTTCGATGATTGA
This sequence comes from Hypomecis punctinalis, assembly GCA_949316475.1. Taxonomy (NCBI): domain Eukaryota; kingdom Metazoa; phylum Arthropoda; class Insecta; order Lepidoptera; family Geometridae; genus Hypomecis; species Hypomecis punctinalis. Next base: position 14,117,708 of record OX438797.1, read on the forward strand.
TTTTCTATACATTATTATTATATACTACGGGACTAATCGCGCACTAAAATTACGAGATAAATAAATACTTAATCATCCCGACGTTTCTATTCTACCCGTTATTTAGAGTCTACCCGTGACCACGATCGATGCAACTCGGCCGAAACGTCGGGATGATGAGATATTTATTTATCTCGTAATTTTAGTGCGCGATTAGTCCCGTAGTATATAATAATAATGAGTTCAAATCGCGAAAGTTTAAAAACAACATAATTTTCTATACTACAATACTGATAGCACATCGAGGATATTTTTATCCTTATCCTTTAGTAATGTTATAAATAAAGTTCTCGAATGGAGCAGTGAAGTTCTCGAATGGAGACCACGCACCGGTAAGCGCAGCGTAGGATGTCCAGGAACAACGATATTATTAAGACCGCAGGAACGCGCTGGATGCAGACTGCTTCCAACCGGGCTTATTGGAAATCCATAGGGGAGGCTTATGTCCAGCAGTGGACGTCCTACGGCTGATACGTAATGATGATGATGTTATAAATCCGAAAGTATGTCTGTTGGTTGCTTGTTACTCTTTCACGCAACACCGGGGAGACGGAGCGGCTTAACTTTTTGCATGGATATAGCCTAAATGTCAGATACCTAATGTTATAAGCCACTTTTTATCCCCAAAAATTAAATGATCGTGTAAGAAACCGCGGGTAAAGATAGTTTTGTAAAAGAAGTTCTTAGCAAGACAAACATATTATTATTATATACTACGGGACTAATCGCGCACTAAAATTACGAGATAAATAAATACCGTGGTCACGGGTAGACTACCCGTGACCACGGTCGATGCAACTCGGCCGAAATGTCGGGATGAGGAGGTATTTATTTACCTCGTAATTTTAGTGCGCGATTAGTTCCGTAGTATATAATAATAATAATGTGTTTAAATCGCGAAAGTTTAAAAACAACACAAGACAAGCATATTTTGAAATCAAATACCTATAAATCGAGTTTAAGTTGTATTATTTTCAAAAATATTAATTTTCATGTGAATTTTATATAAAGAGAACTTAGGGCACATATCGCGCATCCCTCACTCTTATTTTGAATGAAAACTCATACAAAATCAGAGAGAGAGAGATGCAGAGTGATTTTGTATACATGTGTTCTTTCTACCGAGAAAGAATATTAAAAGTTACACCTACCAACTAATTTACCAATATAAATAATCGAATTAAATTATTTATTTCATATAGGTTTTTTTTTATTTTTAGTGTAGTTAGTTTTTTGACCGACGAACTACCGGAGGAGGTATACAATTCGACGCGTATATTTTTTTTACTCACGCATAACTTTTTTCATAGTGGTCCGATTTCAATAATTATTTTTTTATTGGAAAGAGTATACTTCGAAATTGGACCCATTTAAATTTTATCGAAATCGGCTTAGCCATTTTTGATAATTCAACAATAATGTGAGAAATGCTCCATCGATTCGAGCTAATTCTGTACACAGGTTAAGTCGGTCATGCTAATTTTTGCAAAAAATAATCTTGTTATTAGTCCTATAATTTAATTCTGCTTGGTTTATTATCTTGTAATTTTATCGGTGATCTCCAAAATATTTTTAGTGGAATAAAAGACTTGTGATCTAAGCCAAAAAATAATTTAATCTAGTTTTCTGCTCTCGACTTCTTTGCCAAATAAAAATAGTGCATAAAACAAAAAAAATCGCTCACGTGTCCACGCTCATGTTTTTGTATAGGTAAAATATTCAAATTGAGATCATAATGAAAGAAGATTGTCTACTTATTCAGATGATGACATACCAGTGCCAATCTGCCAAGAGCCAAATTTTACTCATCACTTAAAAATTTAATAAGCTGCGTGGCTAAATAGATAATTTATTTTACTTATCTGAATTTAATCTTAATCATATTCATTATTTGTCAGAATATGGTAAAGTACACATAATACAAGTAGTATACAAGATGGAGGTCATTATAAATGGTGTGGTGGTTAACGCCAGATAAATAAAACCGTTTACTCGAGCATGCAGACACTATTCCTATTGCTTATTATTTCATCATCTTTTCTGGCGGCATTTCATTTTTTGACCGACGAACCACCGGAGGAAGTATACAATTCGACGCGTATATTTTTTTTCTGTATAACCACGCATAACTTTTTTCGTAGTAGTCCGATTTCAATAATTATTTTTTTATTGGAAAGAGTATACTTCAAATTAGTTCCATTTAAAATTTATCGAAATTGGCAGAGCCATTTTTGATAAATCAACAATAATGTGAAAAATGTTACATCGATCCGTGCATCATATTTGCGTTCTAGCGATGCGCCCCGGCTTCACACAGGTGTATTATACATAAAAACATTTCTCTTGAATTACTCTACAACCGACTTTGTTTTATACTATGTAATGATTCTGTACACGGATGAAGTCGGTCATGCTATTTTTTGCAAAAAATAGTACATTGTTCACCGAGAGGAGAAAGTGACCGATTACAGTCGAGGGTTTCGTTTGAAGCCCGAGCCGTAGGCGAGGGCTTTAAACGACACCCTCCGAGCCATCCGAGATCGGGAATCGCACTTTCTCACGACACCATCCGAGATCGGGAATCGCACTTTCTCTCGAGTGATACATAGTGCTTTATACTACACCTACGAGGAAAATAAATTCTACGAAAACTGAATCCTCAAACAACACACAAATTGAAAATGGCGCCAATGGCGTCTGCAATTTTCACATGTTCTTTTTTCAAATTGTTTGACACCATCCAACACACAGCTAGTGGCCAGTGTCATTATGCGAACTTGGAGATAAAAACTCACTGTAAAAACTTTTTGGCTTTTAACCCTTAAACAAACAAGAGCCCCTGTGGCTGTTTAAGAAAAAGCGAGGGTGTTTTCTGGGTAATTAGGGGCCGCTGATTTCATTTTTGATGAAAAAAATATAAAAAAGGGGGAGGGAAGGGGTGTTTTTTGTGTGGTAAATAACCTACCATTATCCATTACCGACTTGTAAAATTTTACGATTGTGGTAAAATAGTTACCATTATCTAACCCGGTTTGAAAAAAATCTATACTAGTTGTTTTCTCTGGGTTTGCTTGTCTAATTTAGGTAATTTAAATAACATATACATATTCACATTTCTTTTGTTCAATACATTATATTTCTTCTAAAGCATTCGACATAGAAGGAGTCTAATAGTTTTATGGTCTATCTTAGTAGGTAAATAAAAATAGTCGTTTTATGTGTAAGACTTTTATTAATTATTATACTTATATAAAAGTGGACACTTATTTTTAGACTTAGTGGATAAAGTGCGATCACGAGTCATGTTTCAAACTGTTTCACCCTCCGATTCCTCCACGCACGCGGCAGTGTGATAAAGTTTGAAACATGCCTTGGCACAGAGAGTGACTTTGCACATAGAGCAACAAATGTTGGATCTCTTTTGCAATTTTCTGGTGCTGCAAAATCTGCACCTTTTGTATGTGCCACTTTCTTCAGGTAAGTGCATACCGACGTTCAGAAGACGGATTTCTTCGGGTACTCCAAAGTGCCCTCCTTTTTTATTTTTGAATATAGTTGGTCTAGATTGCTAAAAACATATAGTTTTTATATTAGTAAAGAAAAATATGCACCATTCACAACCCAAAAATACAAACCGTTTCTATATTAGTAAATCCAATAACAGTTAGGCACGAATGAACAATGGTAGATAATTTACCACAATCACCCATAACTTCACATGATCGAAAACCATGCATAGATTACCAGAATTATCAACCAAATGGATGCAAAACAACAACAATATAGCCTAGTTTATAAATCTGGACGCAATAACCACTTACCAGATTTTTCGTAGAACAAAACTCAAATTTTTGTGGCAGCGATGCACAAATTTCAATTTTTTTTCGCCAAACTGCCGACTTGCCCTCTTTGACATTGACTTATAAGGACGGGTGACGTTTATTAGTGAAATGTTGCCAGTAGTTGGATAAAAAAAAATACAACGTTTTACTTGCTATTCAATTCGATTAAATTCGTTGAAAAAAAAGTCCTTTTTTTTAAAAAAAAATCAAGTGGTATGCATTCTACCTTTATTTTAATAAGGGTTAATATTTAGGTTACCAGATAGTCTTCCCCAAAATTAAAAAAGAAAAACCACGTAAGAAATGGATTTTCATACACTTGGTGAATTCACATACGCCATCCAATTTCTTCTACGGACGTATGCAGGTTGCCTCACGATGTTTCCCTTCACCGAAAAGTCAGTGGTGTGAAATTCCGTACATAAATTCCAAGGAATTCATTGGTACGGCATCAGGATTTTAACCCACAACCTTACGATTGTAAGGCGAGTGTCATTACCACTAGACCACCATGGTTTCGTAGGTACCTACTTCTAATTTATCTGACTCTTAGGTATATTGTGATAAATAGTAGAGATACAAATATATTAGGTGAGTTTTTGAATAAAATGATACAACACTTTATGGACACCACAAAAAGAGACAAAAGTAACAGAAGAAACTAAGAAAAAAACACAAAGGTGGTTATTAAAAGCGATCTCTACCAATATGGCCGCCCGGTAATAAAATAATTACTATTTAATTTAATCACGTATACAATTTGATGTCAAATATAAATAAATCAATATAATTTAATTTCAAATGTTTTATTTCAAATAATAAAAATATACGTAACAGTGTAATACACAATTTAAATAAAATAATATAAAATGTATACTTTATCCGAAATATTAATCCTGTAGTACAAAATATATATGTTTTAGTATAACAGAAACAGGGGCCCCTAAATATAATATAAATTTAAAAATACACACCTTCCCGTGTAATCGTGACACTAGACCAGTACAGTGTGCTTGTACAGTAATGGTGAGAGTAGACTCTATAAAGTACCTTGGAGTGAACATAGACTGCCACCTTAACTGGAACGTACATATTAAAGTCTTGGCATCCAGAATTAGAAAATTAATTTTTGTGTTCAAAACTCTCAGAACCGTAGCTGAACTACCATTAGCAATTCAGACATATAAAGCGTTGTGCGAGTGTCTCATTAGATACTGTATTTGTGTTTGGGGTTCTGCTGCGAAAACACATATTATAACAGCCGAACGTGCGCAACGTGCTATACTTAAAGTGATTATGTTTTTGCCCTTCAGGCACCCAACAACTGAAGTTTATATTAAAACCAAAGTCCTTAGCGTCAGGAATTTATTTATCTATGAAAGCGTGCGGCGATACCATAGAAAAACAGTACCTTTTTTGATTAATGAAGCGAAACGAGATCGTCGCTGTCCTGTACCAGGTGCGAAACGAAAATTTGCTCGAAATAAATACGATGGTATTGTTCCACTCTTATACAATAAAATAGATAAGGAATGTAAAATAAAGAAACATAATAATAAAGAAGTTAAGGCAACTATATGGAATTGGCTGGATAAATTTGATTACAATGACATTGAAAATGTCTTAAACAATATTCATATTTTATAAAATATAAGTAGTAGTGTTCTATCAGATATATTATATAATTATGTGTATCAAGAACAACACTTGCACACACATGCACACACACACACACACACACACACACACACACACAAACTTTCACGTAAACAGATTAGTCGCTTGCGATGTTTGATTGTATTGTTAGTAGTGAATATTAACTAGTTTATATTATTATTGGTATAAATTTATTGTAAACATTTATATAAGGAGAAGCCATTGGCTCCGTCATACAGTGTATACTAGTTCGGAGCCAATGGATTCAAAACAATAATTGTCAAAAATATTTCTGAAACAATAAATTATTCTTATTCTTATTCTTATGTAGTCCCCTGCGCGCCGAACCATAAGTACCCAAAATTATATTTAGTTACTGTTACATAATTAGTTTTTTTTTTATAATGGCTTTTAGTAAAATTGGCTTATATTGTAGAAATATATAAAAATAATTATAAGTACAAAGTACCTAGTTGGCACTCTGTACTTATAATGATATGTTGCAGGCCAAATCACTGCTAAGATCAGTTTATTTTTATTTAATTTACAATACATACTTAAATCGACATGTTTTGAGAGTTAGCACTAAGTGTCAAAATTATCAACTAATGCGATCTCTACAGTAAAATACGTCAAAGTTCTTTTACAATTTTGTCTAAATAATAGCATATTTTATTTAATATTATGCTGAAGTACATTAGGTATTTTAGCGTAAACCAATATTTTTTATGCCTAAATCTTTAGGCTTTACTTATATATTACATAATTTTAGCACTTCAACAATTAAAAAAAATATCATGGCATACCTTATTATTTTAAATTATTCTTAAATCATTTCTGATTAACCGAGTTAAGAAACATTTATAAAGTATTCGTTTTACGCGTCTGATGAAAAATACTTTTTTTAAAGTAGATTTGGAAAAATATGATATTTCTCCTATCAAATTTCAGACAATACTTTACTTCAACAAAACTTTAAAAACATTTCATAAACTACAACTATTAAAATGAACCTACTTAAAATAAAAACTTTTTCTAAAAACACTAAAACTTTGACTATAAATAAATCTACCAAATTATTTATTATTTTATTATTATGTACTACGGGACTAATCGCGCACTAAAATTACTAGATAAATAAATACCTCCTCATCCCGAAGTTTCGGCCGAGTTGCATCGACCGTGGTCACGGGTAGACTGGGTCAGTCTGGGTCAGTTTACCCGTGACCACGGTCGAAGCAACTCGGCCGAAACGTCGGGATGAGGAGGTATTTATTTATCTAGTAATTTTAGTGCGCGATTAGTCCCGTAGTACATAATAATAATGTGTTCAAATCGCGAAAGTTTAAAAACAATATGTATTATTCTAGCAACATTAGTAGGCACTTAATTTAGAGTTCATCGACCTTACGAACTTCTTAAAGACTTCCGTCGAAGAGTATCTTAAAATCAATTTTAATATTGAAATTCCAAAATAATGACTTTAGAACTTCGCTTACATATTATACATTTTCGTAACATCGTTATAATTATTTAATGAGCAATCTACCGAAAAAACAGGGTATGCAATGTGTAGGGATTCAAAGACAGATGTTTTCATCATCATTATGTACTTAGAACTTTAGTTCCGAAACTCCGAAATCTCTTTAAAAAAGCAGGAGCAGCTGCTCCATACATCTCGTTGAGAGTCGTTGGGCTTATTGAATAGAACAACATTTTTCTACGATACGAATTGCTCGTCCGTCATCAATTTGTTAATATTTTTCATTTATTTCAGTACGTGTGGAAAAACCGAAAGTTCGACATTTTGAAGAAGTCGTGGAAATCGATCGTCAACGTGGTCCTGATTGAAGCCAAAGACTTGCCGGACGGCCCCACTGGAAATGTCTACTGCAAATTCAAGTAAGTTGAATAAATAACAACGGCGGAAACTCCGGGAGTGAAAACTTCAACATATAAAGTACCTACTATCATTTATGTGGTAAAATACAATAATCACACACGCACACAAGCACCCTAAACAGCAGGAGCAGGCATACATTTTCGCCGCGCGGTAAAAATAAATGGGGATATTACTACCTCTCCTACGCCGCGCCGGCGCGGCGGTCTACTCTCCCTCTGTCTTTGAAATTTCAATCAGGTCACGTGTCCACATGGTGCATGTCATTTAACATGCTAAAAATAAAGAAGTTTTCACTTCAAAAGTACATATAACTAAAATAATTTTATTCAAGCTCGGATTCGATTCGAAGCTTCGATGGGAAATTTTCATAGTTTCCGTAACGAATATCTAACTTTTAGGTTGAAATGAATAGCCTGAAAAGCTGAAAAGTGCAAAAAGTAAAATAAAAGCTCTGCTCCGCTCATCGAACTGGCATTTTATTTTATCTGTGCTCCGCTTTTGATTGTGTTTTGTTTCTGGTTGACATTTATGCTTATTTCACACTGCAATACTCTGCGTATGTCCGCACGCCTCTCCGTTTTGGTAGAAAGAAAAAACACTAGACCCAGACGGTCTACTGTTTTTTTCCAGGTATCTTATGTGAAATTAAAAGGTACTATATTTGACAACACTCATAGTTTACTTCGGTAGAGTTGCGGTCAAGCGATAGTTTAGCGATAGCTTGTTTACAATAGATATATAATATACCTATGAACCCATCAAAAATGTCCAACAGATTGCAATTTACAACCATTTGTCGATGTGATTTTTCCTCTACGTTCATTAATTACATGTGAATTAGCTCGAGTAACACAATAGTCTTCCAAACCGGTAATCAAACAACAGGCCCATTAAGTCCGTTATTTACCTGTCCACCTTTGAAAAAGATGTTTTACCTCAAGTGGAAATTTCTGCGTATACCGGAAATGTACCACAAAAAGCAATATCGGTATTGTAAGCAAAGATAATGAAGGAGCATTGTTGAAGAAAAATTAATTGAATATACGAGTATAGAATTAATAGATACTTACGTGCATCCGGGTATCAAAATAGGTACCTTTATTAGCCATGTTAACAGCGAACATTGTGATTGCTACGTTATTATCTCTAATGACAAAAAATATGTTTGACGTTTAAATTGGCAATCACGATAAAACACAAAGCAGAGTCTAAATTGGTGGGTTCAAAAGCGTAGGAGATCATTTAATAACATATACGCATGAGTGCTAATGATAACATAGGTACATTGTTATTGGTAACTTACGCACAACCTATAAAAAATTAGAAAAAACCAGCATTTCCATTTGAAAGGTTCATTAGCTATGGAAAAAATGTATGACGTAACTAATTATTTGTAGCTGTTTTGGGGTTATTCCCTTATTAAAAGTGTTTATTTGTAATCTGCAGGTTGTGCGTAAATTAGACGAATACTTAGATCTGCATGAGCTCTTCTTCTAAGAGTATGTCATCTTATTCGTCATCATCTACATCTTTCTCTATCCCAAAATATGTAGGTCTTAGTTTTCGCATATGGAGCAAATATTAACTAGTGTCACAGAAACGACGTAAACAGACAGACGTTGTAGACAGACGGATGTGAAAAAAAGTCTTACGTGTCTACATAGCGCGACAAATTGTTATTAAATTCATGTTCTAAGGTTTTTTGCCTAAACTGTTAACTAGTTGAAATTATACAATAAGTAAATTATTTTTTAGAAGAAAAAATCATTCAAATTTAGGGAAAACAACGTCTAATGACGCAGAACGTATGTAAATTGTTATCTGTACGTTGGGTAAATTATTTTATTTTTTTCTGGCTACACAGACTTCTACAAATAATTTTGCTAAACATTTACATCTAGATTATGCTACGTATCCAAGTCAATAAACCGTAGATACATTATTATGTAGAGCATTATTTATACATAGTTATTTAGTTCAATGGCAAAAAATATTTCTCGTTTCTTGGCTCTGAAATAAAATCTGCATCATATTTGCAGCTATTTTAACCACTTGTGGTTCCAGCACAGTGAACTCTACTAAGATATAATTATTTTTTTGCAATAAATCATAAAATTGACTTCCAGCGCGTACAAAGTTCGAACAAATTGAAGTATACAATTTTTACATTATTATCGATTTTTTAAAAACAGTTGAGACGATTTCGATAAAATTTAAATGGAACTACCTCGGGAGTATATTATTTTGAACTAAAAAATACATTTTTGATTCGGTTTACAATTGGCGAAAGTATCGATGAACGTAATACACAAACAAATTCATAGATAGAGATGAACATAGAACCTCCTCTTTTTTGGAAGTTGGCTAAAAATAAAAATAATGTTTCATAGATTTCATTTGTTTGTTATTTTTTTCAAATCGCAGATCGGTGAAACAAAAAATGTAAACCAACCAATCGTTCTCAGAAGGCTCTGAGCAAAGAAAATAACAAATCTTGCCTACGAGTATAACCGGCCAAACGAGGTGCTAGTAACATAGTTATCTATTTCTATACCAAGTATCATTAAAATCAGACTAGTAATAGTTCAAATAATAGATTAATGTGAATCTGTCCTCATGTCTTATACATTTCTATGAGGAAAGAGTTAATTTCTTAGTGCTCTGTTTGGGTGATATTGAGATATTATCTATTTCTAATCAATCGGCATCCTTTTAGGGGCTTATTTTGTGCATCAAAACTAACAACTTTTGTTCTGCGACTTTTGACATTACTCAAAAAAAATTTGTTGTTCCATAGAAAAACATCGTTCACCGCGACAAAATGTATCGAACAGCTGATATTTTTTTTGGTTTTGACAAAAGTCGCAGAACAAAAGTTGTTAGTTTTGATGTACAGAATAAGCCCCTTAACCCTTTATAAGGCAGAGAAAACTAGAGGTGGTAGTAACGTGCACGACAGTAGGAGTTGTTAATAATATGCTAAGGAATACAAATTGAGGGTATTTTGATTTTTTGCGAATTTGTTTTTTTTTTTTCATTTTCAGGCAGTGGCAACTATGTTGCCACCACATGCCTACTATGTTGCCACTGCCTGGAAATGAAATGCAAAATTTTCTGGAAATTACTTATTTACCTATTCACAGAAAAAAACAAACTATCAATCCAGAATAGAACAAGAAATCACGTGTAAGATCAATTTAGATATTTCTATCATTTATTTATTATTGATTCATATAAAATCAACTTTCAAACAAGAATTCTGCATGAATCCCGGAAATATAATACATCCATGCTGAGGCAGTGGCAACTATATTGCCACCTAAACAAAATCCATTTTACAAAAATATTTCCATGAGACTGCTAATAATATAGCCTAATATGGCTCCAGAGATCCCAAATTATCAAAATAATACAAAAAACTTACCACCGTAGTACCAGAATTCCGAGATGAAGTTAGATTTATAGAAAAATCCGTTTTTGCCCAAATTTTCGGATTCAAAGTATTCCCAAATGACACTTATGACACCTGTCATTGAAACCAATTTTTTTTCCAAATCTATGTTTTATAAAGTTACCATTTCTCAAAAAAAAAAACTCCTCAAACACTTCACATTCCGCGAAATTTAAAAAAATGCTGGTGGCAACGCATTTGCCACTACCTTACAAAGGGTTAAAGGATGCTAGTTGATTAGTAATAACTCTGTAGAGGTATGTATTTAAAAAAATATGCTTAAGTATTATATCAGTCTCTGGCAGCCAGCACAAGCTTTGCTTAGTTTGGGGTTAGAAACCGAGTGTAAGATGTCTCATGATATTTATTTATTTAGTTATCCTTTCCTTCCTTACAGGAATCAAAAGTTTTTGAATTGATTGTTCTCAGACTCGCCAACGAAGCTCACAAATCGAAACAAGTATCGATATCTAAGCCGACGTGGTGCGAGAGGTTCAACCTCTACCTGTACGAGGACAGCACATTAGAAGTCACAGTTTGGCACAAAGGAAAACAAAAGAACTTCATGGGAAGGTGAGTAACTGTTTTTACAATGTGACATAGAAATAACTACGATGGCGGAGCGACTCAAGATGTGTCTTGCTCTCCGATACTTATAATGGCCATTCTTATCTGTGCTCAATTCCAAATCTACGGAGATCGAAATGGTCATTATAATTCAAATAGTATGTTCCTAAAGTTTCCACGTTTCTTTTACATCCGTTGCAAAATCAGCAAGTTTTGACCCATCTTATTTATTTCTGCATGCTAGCTTTTTTAGGGTTCCGTACCCAAAGGGTAACAATGGAACCTATTACTAAGACTCCGCTGTCTGTTTGTATGTTACCAGGCATATATATATACGCTCCGTTGCTGCGCGAAAGAGTTAAAAATAACCCAAAAATAAAAAAGCACAATTTCGTATTTACAATATTGATAAGAAACGCTGTATTCAACGATTTTGTATTCGTCTGTAACGAATCATTTAAATAGATGTTAGGAGCAATTACGAGTAAGTGCCGATTTTCTGACAATGAAAATGTAATAAAAGAATGATGAAGTACACGACCGGTAAATAACGATGAAAATAACTACCTATATATGAAAGACTTTTTCTCGAATGCTCTCAAACGATGACGCTCGTGGCTTGGGTTTGCTTTACCTATATATAGAGGAATAAAATAGAAAAATATATATTTATATATAAATATATAATTGGGAGCATTCGAGAAAAAGTCATTCATATATAGGTAGTTATTTTCATCGTTATTTACCGGTCATGTACTTCATCAAGCAATCCACCAATCAAGCTGTGGTGGTCCAGTGGTAGTAACACCCGACCTGCAATCGTGAGGTCGTGGGTTCAAATCCCGATCCCGTACCAATGAGTTTCTTTAGAACTTATGTACGGAATTTCACATCATTAGCTTTTCGGTGAAGGAAAACATCGTGAGGCAACTTGCATACGTCCGTAGAAGAAATTCGATGGCGTATGTGAATCCACCAACCCGCACCGGGCCAGCGTGGTGGATATGGCCCAATCACCCATCGTGGGTAGGCCTACGTCCTGCAGTGGACTATTAAAAAGGCTGGTACAGTACATAGTGGAGCGCCTGGGGGTTTTGACCTAGGAAAATTGCTACAGTGAATGAATTTTTTTGGTTGAGGTGGCATTTTCTTTCTCATACTATCACTTGCAAAGTTTACCAACATCTATTTAAATGATTCGTTACAGACAGCGTTTCGTTTACAGCGTTTCTTATCTATATTGTAAACACGAAATTGTGTTTTTTTGGGTTATTTGTAACTCTTTCACGCAGCAACGGAGCGACGCGACAATTAGACTTCAGTTTTTGGTGGATATACTTTAAAGGTCGATTAGACTTATAAATGTTACTTTTCATCCCGGAATAAGCAAAGCGGGCGAAACCGCGGTCAGACACCAAATCAAGTTTTCAATAATGAATTGTGCAATATTTTGACATATTTCACCTCAAACTTCAGAGGTCTACCGCACTTAGGGTTGCCATCCGTCCGGGTTTCCCGGATTTGTCTTAGTTTAGAGGGCGTCCGGGGAGCGTCCGGGAGGGGTTTCATTTGTAGTCTGAGGTTTCACTCGTACCACGTTTCACGTTTTTTCCACGGTTAAAAAATAAAATCTGTTAATATGTTGACATATTGTCTCTAAAATCCAGGGTTTTCACGCGACTTGTCCTGGTTGCCCAATTTTACAGATGGCAACCCTGACCGCAGTTATACTGCAGTTAAGCAGTGTAGGTACCTGTTAGTAAGTAGGTTTTTGTAACATAGCACAACGCTATATTGGCGATTTTCTTAAATGGTTTTTTATTGTGCTTTTTGTCAAAGGTGTTTGTGTTTTGTTTTTTTGTTGTTCTGTAGCCTCTCTCTCCCTCTACCATATTTCCCTCAGATATGCTTGAAATCGACATCCGCTCGCCACAAGAATGCGGCCCGGTTTTTTCTTCTATTTGCAGCGGTTATAAATAAAAATGTTGTAAGTAGGTGAGCCTTAAGTAACTTATTGTACTCATCTGTGTTGTGTGTGTGTTTGTTATTGTATTTATATTATGAAACTGACCCCCGAAACACTATATATTCAGCTAATGACTGCCTCGGTGGCTCAGTGGTTAGTGACCCTGACTGCTGGGTCAAAGAGGCGTGTGTTCGATTCCCACCCAGGGTAAATATTTATGTGATGACCATAGGTATTTGCTCTATGTCTAGGTGTTATTTAAGTGTTATCTGTATAAGTATGTATATAAAATATGCATACATATGTACTACGTATAACAGTCTCTGGCAGCCATATCACAAGCTTTCCTTAGTTTGGGGTCAGAGGCCGTGTGTAAGATGTCCCCTAATATTTATTTTATTTATTTCCCATACATTTCGAGTAGTCCGGTAGAGATTTGTCTACGGACAACCTTATCTTATGTGCTTATTCAGGGTCTGTCACATGTTAAAAAGTGTTCGTGAAGAAGAGTTCAATGTGCTCTTTTGCTTCATATGGTTGACTCATGATGTCTTCCGCCCATTTTTTTAAATTTTTATTACTTAGGGAAATCTTTACATACCGGTTTTACCCCGAAGTTAAAACCGGTAGGTGTCCACGACATTGACGTCAGTACCTAACCACATATTGACTCTCATATTTCTATATCTGTGTCAGTGTGTGTTTTTTTTCTTCAGCTTTCAATCGCATGGACTACTTTTGTATGTTTATTTCAAACAGTCGGACGTTGGACTGGGCGATGAACAATGAGAATTTTATCTTTATGCACACCTATCTAGAAAATTACAAAATGTTCGTCGTCTTACATGAAATATTATTGTATTGAGTAAATAGGTATCTTCTAGGAAAGCGTGCTACATCCTAGACCGCATATCTGCTTAATATCAGGCAGTGTGTAGTCAAACGGCTTACTATTTGAAATAAAAAAAAGCTTTTCAAATGCAGCCCTTATCAGTTATCTTATAATTTGGATCCTGAAAATCCTGTCAACCCTGATTCATTTAAAGGATGAGTTTTTTACGCTACTCTCTTAGATCTCTGCCAAAAACCTTTGCGGTGCCTATTTTGTTTATTGGAGTTGGCTGATAAGTAATTTTTTTATCAATTTTAAAAACAATAAAAATGTGTTAATTAGTGTCTAATTAACACATTTTTTAACGTCAATATTGACAGATAGGCTCTATCTTTTTTGCCATGTTTGAAAAAAATTTTAATGACTGCGAAATTGCTGTTCAACCAGTGTTAAATTCATCACGCGGATGGTGTAACACTTCCTTATTGCAGAATGTTTTTTTCATTACATAGGTATTTCTTTACATACCAGTAATACAAACACCACGTCAACGCCATAGCTGCTAGCGACGTTCTTGAACTTTTCACAAAAGTATCATTTTTATTTTATTCCCATAACATTTCCCAATATTTTTTTTAACTTATTTGTTGTCAACATACTCGTAACACGTCATTTTTGACCGAAGAACCACCGGAAGAACGCGTAAAAGTATCATTTTTATTTTTTTCCGTAACATTTCCTAATAGATTTTTTAACTTATTTGTTGTCAACATAACACGTCATTTTTGACCGACGAACCACCGGAGGAACGCGTATATTTTTTTTTATGTATAACCACGCATACCTTTTTTTATAGTAATCCGATTTCAATAATAATTTTTTTATTGGAAAAAGTATACTTTGAAATTGGTCCCATTTAAATTTTATAGAAATCGGCGGAACCATTTTTGATAAATCAACAACATTGTGAAAAATGTTACATCGATCCGTGCGAAATATTCGTGAATTCTGTACACGGGTAAAGTCGGTCATGCTATTTTTTGTAAAAAATAATTATTTGGTAAAAGGCCAGGCTCTTATTTAATGTCATTATGTTTTGAGATTATAGCTGAGTATGATATTACAACCTCTATTTATCAAACATTAAAGTAGGTACTAGGTACCCACCAAAGTTTGTGTTTTCATTCTAAGTAGACAATCTAGGCACTTGAACTATGAATATGAATATGTAAACGTTTACTTAACTACAATATTTGATTTATGCTCAGTAATCTGTAAAGATCACAGAGATCATAAGTAAAGAAATAATCAGTTTTATCTTGACTTTGAACTTAACGTCACTGCCTTGCATGGCGAGAAGGGCAAAGACACCTACATAAGAACTTGAACTGTAAACGAGTTTTTACATACGTCACGCATATTTAGAATTAATCCACGGTCGATGCAGAATTGCGGATACTCAATTATGGACGATATATTGGATAATATATGAAATTTACATTACCTTCTCATTATTCAGTTGCTTTCTATGTAGTAGTAGTGTAGGTAGTTTTAGCATATAAAGTAGTATTGTATCTTATTGCAGTTAATAAAGGCACGTTTGCCCTTAAAACACCTTCTGATAATAATAAGTTTTCTAGTGACCCGTGATAGTTTATTGTACTGGAACGTGACCTTATTAGCAAGCTCTAAGTAGATTACGAGCTACGGCGAGAGCTCTCTCTTTGCAAGATCGAATAAGGAGATCCGTAGAAGAACCAAAGTAACAGACATAGCTCAGCGAATTGGCAAGTTAAAATAACAGTGGACAGGGCACATAGTACAGAGGACTGATCTGATGGTGTCGAAAAATTCTCGAATGGACACCACGTACCAGTAAGCGCAGTGTAGAAATACTTACCACCCATAAGTTGAGCTGACGACCTCATTAAAGTTGCAGAATCGCCCTGTATGCAAACTACATTCAATCTGACTTATCGGTGATCTACAGGGAGGGCCTGTGTTCATCAATGGACGTCCTGGAAGAAATCGCCATGGGTGATAAGGCCGCCACTTTATAATCATATTTTTGTCGTATATGTGTAGATAGTGTTTATTTTTCTTATTGTGGTTGTAAATAAAGAGTTTTGTCTGTCTGTCTGTCTGTTCCGTGGCTGATATAATCGAATAGCAAAAATTACCACAATATATGCTCAAACAGTTTTGGGTAAAAATATTTTACTGGTTATTGAATTTGTTGACCTATTTTATTGCTGGCGCTATAAAGAAACGAGTAATGTATATCTGGCCCACATTGACTTGGCTGCATTGTTCCAGTACTTATTTTCTTTTACCAACAAACTGGTTATTTATTTATTTATTTATTAGTTGCCAATTACGAATTCCCACATTTAACAAGGTCGTTATTTGCCTAAATGTGTTCGATAAAACCTGAATACACCAGCTCTAATTAATTAGTGTATACTTCGTAAATGCCCAGTAAATACTGGAACCATAACCATAAATGACATATTTATAAACTAATTTTATTATGAGACAACCCAGAAATCAGGTATAAAATCAGCTGACCCATACATGCTGTCGAGAGTCAGTGAATTAGTAGCTATTTTCAGTTGGGAGAGCGTCGGGCTAGTGATCCGAAGGGGCAGGTTCAAATCCTGCGTTCGCTTCAGATTTTTGCAATGCTTATCACAAAGATAACTCTTATAGCTTCAGCTGCTTCTTCTAATAGTCCCTTAACTATATAAAGCAACGCCTTAACGCTACCTATCCTTACTAATATTATAAACGTACCACGCAAAAGTGTGTTTCACGTGGCAACAGAATGCCGGGTCGACTTGCATTTTTGCATGCAATGCTAGTGTATTATAAATGTGACAAAATCGGAACGGAAATACACTAGGGATTCATTCAAAATAATACGCATATGACCTACTCTCTAATCTACATAAAATACAGTCTGTTACTTTACATACAAAATATATAAGAGTCGATGCATTATACGCAAATAGAAAGACCTCATGCAGTGACCTTACTTAGTATTCTGGGTCGATGGCTCACTTCGTCAATTTTTTCTAAATTTCATTGTTAGAAACAAGAGACAATGGGTGTCAGAAGTCGTGCTTTGTACTACTTTGTGTAAACAAGAAAAAATACAAAGAGAAATGTAGGACGAATTAAAGGAAAACTTTTAGTTGTGATGAGGTGATGAGTCTCTCTTGTAGTTTTCGTTGGAATAACACTATACGTATGTACCTACATTATAAAGAGAGATGCGAGTTTTATTTCTTTCTTTTCGGGTAATATTATTTGAAACCTACCTTCTCATTTGAAACATTATTTCACTATCTGTACCTGTACACGGCTCCAAGCCCGCGACCTAAGTTAAAAATAAATTGTTGGGACTCCTGGTAAAACCATGGACGTACTTACTTATCCAGTATTAGCCCGGGCATAAGGAAAATTAAGAAATAATAGTTTTGACTTTAAATGATCCCCTCTCCCCTCCGAGGTACGGCACTGTTAGGGCTTTACTCTGAACCCCAAGAAAAATAAGATTAAATCCATTAAAAATGCAAACCTATTCGAAATAAAAAAAAAAATGCACTTATTAGTAATATTAGTAATCTTCAGATAGACTGGATATCTTAATCAAAGATACATGATACGAGGCATATATACTTTTTACAAAGGACTTGACATGAAAATTTCCTTCCAGGTGTTTGATAGACCTGTCTCAGCTGGAGAAGGAGAAAACCCTGGACGTGTGGCAAGAGCTGGAGTGCGGGTACGGTTCCCTTCACTTGCTGGTCACCGTCAGCGGAACTGCACGCAGTGTATCTTTGGACAACGTACCGACCACCACTGGAGTCCACGTACCACCCCCTGCGGAAGACTATGTGAGTAATTTTCACATCTTTTCAACTTCTTCAACTGGCCACACTGCATATCATAGTTCACTAAGTTCGTATTAAGTCAGGCTCTAGTGTCTGAGTTTTAAGCAGCCTTGAAGGCCGTTTTCATGACTAAGCGGTTAAACCAACCGGGGCTAACCGGTAACTAAAATTTAACGTGTTATCCGAGCCATGACAGCGCTCAGTTATAAATAGGTGACCACACATCCGAAGATTGACCATGCCGAACATAATTTAAATTATTATGATTTATTTAGCTGTGTGTTTTAGTGACCATCGTATAATTTAGAAGATATTTTTTTTATGAAAAGTGTTAAAGGACCAAATTCAGTAGTTAGGAACAGATAATTTTCGACCAGTTGTTTCACTAATTTTACTAAGCTTTTTGTCTATGTTGTATTATTATAAATTAATTAAATGAATCGATAAAGAGTTTATTTAATACTAGCAACCCGTCCCGGCCTCTTGAATCACTATATCTACTAAAAAAAACGCATCAAAATCCGTTGCGTAGTTATCAAGATATAAGCATACATAGGGACAGACAGCGAGAAGTGACTTTGTTTTATATTATGTAGTGATATCAGGGGAATCAAACAGGTTAATTAAAAAATGAGAAGAAGCTATGTATTGTATGTAGTTAATATTCTAATATCAGTGCTACTAGCTCTTCCATATTTACATTCTTGTCACCGTGCGACTAACTTATTAGCGTAAGCTGCGTAGACACATTAAAATTAAGTCTTATTTATTACTAGCTTACAACCCGCGGCTTCGCCCGCGTTGTCTTAGTACATAGGTACTTACTTAAAATGAAAATAGCCCGCGGTTTGATCTATGTTGTCTTTGTACATGCTTATAATAATATCTAATAGTCCGCAATTTGGCCCGCGTTGTCTTAATACTTGCTTAAAATTACTTGCAAGGATAATGCCCACGGTTTGGTCAAAATTGTAACAGTATTTGCTTATAATGATAATATGTCACGGTTTGGCCCGCGTATTGTTAGTACTTGCTTAAGATGGTTATTTATAGCACGCAGCATGGACTGCGATGTCTTAATACTTGCTTAAAATTATAAAAGCTCGCCGTTTGGCCTGTATTGTTGTATTACTTACAATGATAATAGCCCATGGTCTGGCCAGTATTGTCTTAGTACTTGCTTAAAATGATAAAAGCCCGCTGTTTAGCTTGCGTTATGTTAGTAATTAGGTACTTACAAAGATAATAACCCACAGTTTAGCCCACGTTGTTTTAATACTTACTTAATTAAAATAACAGCCCGCGGTTCAACCCGCGTTATCTTGGCATTTGCTTATAATAATATCTAATAGTTCGCGGTCTGGCCCGTGTTGTCTTAATACATCCTTAAAATTATAATAGCATACCGTTAGCCTGCGTTTTTGTATTGCTTGTAATGATAATAGCCCATGTTCTGGCCCGCGTTATTTTGGTAACTGCTTAAAATGATAAAAACCCACAGTTAGGCCCGCGTTTTCTTAGCACTTACTTAAAATAATAGTATCTCGTGGTTAAGCCCGCATTAGGCTCGATTATGAAGGCGCCATCGTAATTATAATAGCTAGTTATCATAATTATATCTGTTTCATTTTCACTTTAAGCATTCGATAGAGAGAACACTTTTATATTGTTATTATATTTACTATGGCGTCTTCATAACTGAGCCTATTATTGTATTACTTGCAAAATAATGCCTACGGTTTAGCCTGAATTGTCTCAGTATTTGGTTATTTAATTTACTTGTATCTAAAGCTTATTACGGAGTACATACGTGAATTTTTGGATGATATATTGCCGAATTTCTGAAATTAACTCAATAATAAAAAAATATATAAAATAAATATTGGGGGACATCTCACACACGGTCTCTGATCCCAAACTAAACCCTAACTTTTTTATTATTTATTTATTTTATTTTTTTACATATAGGTTGACTGGCAGATAATGCTGTATAGCGTTAAGTCCTCTTTTTGTACAAATAGTGTGCAAGAAAGTGTTAAATAAATAAATAAAATACATTAATAACACTCAGACACAGAGCAAACACATATGAACATCACCTAAATATTTGCTCTGGGAATCGAACCCACGCCTCTTTGACCCAGGAGTCAGGGTCAACCACTGAGCCACCGAGGGAGCCAATAATAATAATTGTATGAGTAAAAATCAATGTCGTATGTGAATTCAGCAACCCGTGCTCGGCCGGCGTGATGGATATGGCCCAATTACCCTTCGCGGATAGGCCTATTTTCAGTCATCCATCAGCCGCAGGACGTCCACTGCTGGACATAGGCCTTCCCTATGGATCTCCAATAAGACCAGTTGGAAGCGGCATGCATCCAGCGCGATCCTGCGGTCTTAATGAGGTCATCCGTCTACCTTGTGGGTGGACGTCCTACGCTGCGCTTGCCGGCACATGGTCTCCACTCGAGAACTTTTCGACCCTAACGGTCATCAGCCCTCCGCGCTATGTGCCCTGACCATTGCCATTTCAACTTGCCAATCCGTTGGGCTATGTCGGTAACTTTGGTTCTTCTACGGATCTCCTCATTAATGATTCGATCTCGCAGAGAGACTCCAAACATAGCCCTCTCCATAACTCGTTGGGCTACTTGGAGCTTACTAATAAGGTCCATAGTGAGAGACCACGTTTCTGTGCCATAAGTCATCACTGGCAACACACACTGGTCGAAAACTTGAGGCACTGAGGTATGTCGGACGAGAAGACACTACGCACTTTTCCGAACGCTGCCCAGCCGAGTTGAATTCGTCGATTGGCCTCTTTGTTGAAGTCGGACCTACCTAACTGGACTACTTGTCCTAGGTAGACGTACGAGTCAACGACTTCAAGAACCGAGTTTCCAACAGAAAACGGGGTGGGTAAAACATGGGAATTACACATGACTTTCGTCTTGTCCATGTTCATCTTAAGACCCACCTGTTTCTTTTATCCGTAGTGCTATCCGTAGT
The DNA here is from genome assembly GCA_949316475.1 of Hypomecis punctinalis. Classification (NCBI taxonomy): domain Eukaryota; kingdom Metazoa; phylum Arthropoda; class Insecta; order Lepidoptera; family Geometridae; genus Hypomecis; species Hypomecis punctinalis. Next base: position 14,138,869 of record OX438797.1, read on the forward strand.
ACCTATTTTCGGTAGTGCACTATTAATTAAGGCCGGTACAGGTATTCGGCATGTTACATTAAGTCATTAGAAATTTAATTTTCCAGGCAAACGAAAAAATGGCACACAAGTCGTAATTCTAGTCAGGCATGTTCTAGGATACTATTATACTCATAATTTGATTAACTTTTACAATGGTACCAACCCCAAAAGCACGTGAATAAAATCAGCTGTTCAACACAAAAAGTTCATCCACCCGCGACAAAATGTATGGAAAATGTGGGTAATTTTCGCTTGTCAGGGTTGATCCCATAGTAAAATACCTATATTGATCCATATGTGCGCTAAGCTTAAGACTATTGGCTCACAAAATAAATAAAGTTGTAAACTTTTGGGGACCCATTTTGCCCTATTTAAAGATAAACTATCATTATCATAATCCTATTCTAGATACTACATTATTTAAAAAAGAGCATTGAAGTTTTGGGACGTATCTGACCCCTAAGGATTTTTTTTAAGGAAAATTCAGAAAACAGGTATTTTTATTTAGTCTCAAAAGCACCTATACAAAGTTTCATGTCAATCGGTACAGGGAATAAGAAGTTACATGCAAACAAAAAGGGCCCGTTTTACCCCGTAAGTTAGAGTTGGCTACGTTTTTCATTTTTTCATTATGTCGTACGATGTACGTATATTCCAAATTTCAAGCTCGTATCTACAGCGGTTTGGGCTGTAGCCTAAACTTATTAATTTTGCGTATCCCTAAGGAACTTTATAGATTTTCCTGGATTTTATTAGTTTCTGTATTAAAACATGCTGTGTGCTTCCTTCATACCAATTTTCAACCATAACCGTTCAGCTGGTTCGATGTAATTGACGCTTTTTTCACTAACTTTGGGACCTTATTTGACCCCTTAGATGAAGAAAATTCAGAAAAACAGGAAAAAATGTGACTTTTGTTTTGTTTGGAAAGCATGTATACAAAGTTTCAAGTCAATCGGTACAGGGAATAAAAAGTTACATACAAACGAAAAGGGCCCATTTTACCCCCTTAGAGGTCGAAAGTTCAAAATTTTCGTCCTTAGTGCTCCATTACGTCGTTCAATGTACCTATATCCCAAATTTCAAGCTCATATGTTCAGCGGTTTGGGCTGTAGCCTAAACTTATTAATTTTGCGTATCCCTAAGGAACCTTATAGATTTTCCTGGATTTTATTAGTTACTCTATTAAAACATGCTGAGTGCTTCCTTCATACCAATTTTAAACCATAACCGTTCAGCTGATTCGATGTAATTGACGCTTTTTTCACCAACTTTGGGACCTTATTTGACCCCTTAGATGAAGAAAATTCGGAAAAACAGGAAAAAACGTGACTTTTATTTTGTTTGGAAAGCATGTATACAAAGTTTCAAGTCAATCGGTACAGGGAATAAAAAGTTACATACAAACGAAAAGGGCCCATTTTACCCCCTTAGAGGTCGAAAGTTCAAAATTTTCGTCATTAGTGCTCCATTACGTCGTTCAATGTACCTATATCCCAAATTTCAAGCTCATATCTTCAGCGGTTTGGGCTGTAGCCTAAACTTATTAATTTTGCGTATCCCTAAGGAACCTTATAGATTTTCCTGGATTTTATTAGTTCCTGTATTAAAACATGCTGTGTGCTTCCTTCATACCAATTTTCAACCATAACCGTTCAGCTGGTTCGATGTAATTGACGCTTTTTTCACCAACTTTGGGACCTTATTTGACCCCTTAGATGAGGAAAATTCGGAAAAACAGGAAAAAACGTAACTTTTATTTTGTTTGAAAAGCATGTATACAAAGTTTTAAGTCAATCGGTACAGGGAATAAAAAGTTACATACAAACGAAAAGGGCCCGTTTTACCCCTTTAGAGGTCGAAAGTTCAAAATTTTCGTCCTTAGTGCTCCATTACGTCGTTCAATGTACCTATATTCCAAATTTCAAGCTCATACCTTAAGCGGTTTGGGCTGTAGGCTGTCTGTCAGTCAGTCACTCAGGGAAGCCTTTTATATAATAGATAATTCCAGCCTGATAAGCGCAAATCAATTTAAATCAATAATATTTTGGCTCTATTCGAAGGACTATGCTAACTATTCGAGACAAAACTGCATAATTATATTATGTGCATAATTATAAAAGGTAGTAAAGTTGAACAAAGCGGAAATATTTTGATTAGTTGAGTATTTCAATATATCCTGCACAAATGAATACATTTAAATATGACTAAATATTATTAGGTACCCATGCATTTCGTAAGTGCATCGCAGATCAGACGAGAACCAACCTTGTGTGACGCCTTTTTGTTTTTGCGTTCGTGATCGAGGCACACAATAAATGATCTGACGTAGGGTGAGACGGTTTGAAAGAAAATGATCTGACCAAAGAGTGTCCCTAAAGGTGAAATTGACTTGTAGATATTAGTTACTAAGTAACTAAAGGGTTTGCTAACCCATAAGCTACACAATTAACCCTGTATTCACAATACTTGTCTATGTACATGAGTGCCACGCGGCGAATTTTTATTTAAATTATTCAACTCAGAGAAAATAAAAATAATAAGAGATAATGTTTTGAACAAACAAGTGAAGCCAACCAAAGCTACGCCTCGCCGTGTAAAGACAATTACACACACATCCACGTACAACGAAACTACGCCTTGGCTTGTCAGTCGAACTATGGCAGCGCAACACCGACGCACTCACACATGTTTAAAAAACCGGACTCACTTTACTGTTCAACGACATTCCCTCTTGATTTTTTATTTGCTCTGAGTTATTCAAACGTTGCAAAACCATCCGCGCCGGCGAACCGTATTTCTGACGGTTCAAATTTTCTTTTATGACGTTACTGCCGTGCTCGGCTCCTGCGGCGGCGCACAAACCAGCTCGTCCTCTTCTCATTCCGATGAGAATTAGGCTATAAGGTGAACTTTATAGAGAAGAATTGTTTCCAGCACTGGAACACAATTACTAAAACTAGGCCGATAGTTTTATATTGCACATTTTCACTCGCCAAGTGGGTGTCATGATCATTAAAAATATTTCCTTTGCCTTTTGTAAGTAGCTGTTTAAATAGCACTAGGTAATCCTAATAAGTATACCCACGTGTAAGTAACAATAGGTTTCCTGATCGCCTTGAATCTTGATCAAATCAGGTTAATCCAGCTGTGAATGTTCGTGATTCATGCAGAAATATACAAAAATAAAGTATCAAAGTCACATTTTCAGTCTAATGAATAAAGTAAATAAGTTCGCATAGACCAGATGAGACACCTTAATGGTAAAGTTTAAAACTATATGAAAATCTCTGTCTTTTCTAAACGGTCAAAGCAACTGGAGTATATCAACAAACACCTCAACCCGACTCGCGATTCATCAAACTTCTTTACAGAGAAAATAGCAAATAGTACCAGTACTTATGAAGGCAATTCTCCTTACTGGGGTGGGGTTCTGTGGACAACTACCCGCAAAGCACTTAAGGTTCAAGACCCTTACCCTGTTCTCGAACTCTCTCAAATCCTCGATCACTATTCGGATTTGGGCCATCAAAAGACATCGAAGAGAAATTATAATATGTTAATAAAACAGTATGCTTAATCTGTAAATATTTCCCATGGTCACCATCTGCAGACTAACTGTGCGAAATATTGCTTCGCATTGGTGCTCGCTTAGAAAAACACAGTTACATGCGCTGCTTATGAATAAATTCAATAAATATGTATATTTTTGTACTTTTCTTGTACTATTTGTATACTGTCGCTAAACAGTTTTTGTCACATGTTTGTCATCAGACTATAATAAGATGGATAATAATAAAAACACACAGACATAGTTATTCTTATACCTATTCTATTACACTACCGGATATTCAATCCGTGTATATTTGTATAATAATGAAGTTTTTTTTTAATGCTTAAAAATGTTATATTGTATTATGTTAATTAGATGCTAATTTGTGCGATAACGTTTTTATATTTATGTAGTAGTAAAGGTAGTATAATAGTGCTAAAATAAAAATAATTCGGGTTTTTTAATAGGTTAGTGCAATTCATAGAGACACAGTTATGTACAATTACTCAGTCAGTAGAAAAAAAGTAAAAGGTAGAGCTTTTACCCTTTGCAGCTTAGTCAAAGAACGCTCACCTTACAGGTGTGAGATGTGGGTTGAAAGCCGGTCCCATACCGAAAAGTTTCTTGTTATTTAAGTATGGATTTACTGATTTATCGATGAAGTAAAATATCGTAAGGCATCCATATTGCGTCGAAGAAATTCGTTGGCGTAGGTACGTAAATTCACCAACCCACACTGGGCCAGCACGGTGCAAAAGTCTAATCGCCCTTCGTGGGAAGCCTATGTTCAGCAGCAGGCTATTTAAAAAAGGTCAATGTAATACAAGAAATAGAATAATCAGCCAAGTTCGAACCGGACTCACGCACGTTGGGTTCCGTATCATAATGGAAGCCCCCCTAATATATTTTATTTTAGTAATTATTTTTGAAGGGAATATACAGTGAATATTTCATGCATCTTCCTGTTGCCGTTATTAATATCGAGCAAAAAAATCACGTTTTATGGTATGGGTAGGTACGTTTCATTCCCATCAATATTTATTTTATTTTAATTTACCTATTTATTTTTGAAGTGAATATTTCAAGAATCTCACGTCACCGTTATTAATATCGAGCGAAAAACGGCAAAAAAATCATATTTGTTGTATGGGAGCCCTCCATAAATATGAACCTATATTTTTTCTGTGTTCAGTATTTGTTGTTATAGTGGCAACAAAAAATTGATCTGTGGAAATTTCAACATCCTAGCGGTCCTAGCATATCACGGTTCATGAGATACAGCTTGGTGGCATAGAGACGGACAGACGCACGGACAGCGGAGCCTTAGTAGGTAATAGGGTCCCGTTTTTACCCTTTTGAGTACGGAACCCTAAAAAAGTAGATCGTAGTAATAGAGCTTTTCTAAGGAAGTACAAACACTGTGTTATTTCTGTATTTTACCAACTTCAAAAAAGGAGAAGATACGAAGGTCTGCATCTTTTTTTTGTGTATGTTCATCGATATTTTTGCCAATTGTAAACCGATTTAAAAAAAATAGCTCAGAAGGGTCCTGAGGTGGTCTTATTTAAATTTTATTGAAATCGGATCACATCGATTCGTGCAAACTATTCGAATTCTGTACACGGTTGAAGTCGAAAAATGATTATTTCACATGACTTTATTATTGGTAGTATTTGATCACTATATTATTATTTCACCTTAAATACATTGTTTGTATTTTTCCGATCACGTTTAATATTAAATTTAGAGAAATTTGACTATGCCTAAGCAGTAAAATTTTAATAATTAATTTTTATAACTTTCACATTCGACACTGGCATCATAATAAATCATTATTATTCGATGAATCTAAATACATTATAACCTTGTAGAAAATATGGTTACGTTAGCAACTATTTCTGGCTCTAAAAATCGCTGTTAAACTGATGCAACTCTTATAAAACATTCATACTTATCAACAGGAAAAATTGGGAAAAATACATATTCAGAGTATGTATTTTCACCAGAGTTAATTTTAAGATTCTTATTCGTAGTCATTACCTATAATTAAGACATAGCCTGACATATGTACCTATTTTCTAGAATGTACGACTAGTTCTATAAAAATTCGCACTTTAATTAGTTATTTGATGTTGCATAATAAATAGGCGTGCTACTATAAATAGAAAATAAGTATTTCTAATTACTTACTACCAGTCTTACAGTATTTTTCTGTTTAGTATTACTTAACATGGTTATTAGTAGGTAACTTTCAAACTGCACAAGTCGGCCGACAGTTACAACGGATAAAGTACAAATAAATAACGGTCATTTTCCTGTTCCAAGTTTAGTATTCTAAGTATAGATATAGATATTGTGTATATTGATTTATTCATTATATTTCGAAGTTTATTTCGTATATCTAGATGATTCTATATCTACTCTACCTGTTTAGTTGATGACGTTAATTACGAGTATTATGATCTTTAATCTAAATTGCGTCATCTCTGCAAGTAAACACCACTCAGCGGATATACCTACTTATAAATTTACAGAATAATTGATTTAAACTATTACGTGACTAGAACTTTTTTGAAGGTGAGCCTACCAATTAGGAACCATTGAAAACTCGTTATCAAAACAAATGTAAATTAATACATGCCCGCCGTCGAAGGACCTGATGTACAAGGAAAATTGCTGCATCCTATGACTGCTGAGCTGATTAATATGCTATCCTGGTGTTCATCTGGCCATCAGCCAAGATCTTCATCAGTATTCAGAGCGCTAGGAAAGTAGGTGTAAAGGTAGTAATATTTTACCTTACATACACTTGGTGCAGTCAACTATAGTCCTTTGCGGCGCGTGACCCGCCTTGAACGGCTGAGACATGAGATCGAAACCACAAAGGACTTATGTACCTACATAGTATACTCCCTTGTGGACTAGGAAAATAAAACTTGAGAATTAAACCACAATGGCATTCTGATGCATAGGAAAAATTAGTATTAGTTTGTCCTTCATAATTATTTTTTGCAAAAAATAGCATGACCGACTTCACCCGTGTACAGAATCATTACATAGTATAAAACATAGTCGCTTTCCGCTGCCTGTCCCTATGTATGCTTATATCTTTAAAACTACGCAACGGATTTAGATGCAGTTTGTTTTAATAGATAGAGTAATTCAAGAGAAATGTTTATATGTATAATACATCTGTGCGAAGCCGGGGCGCATCGCTAGAACGCAAATATTATGCACGGATCGATGTAACATTTTTTCACATTATTGTTGATTTATCAAAAATGGCTTGGCCGATTTCGATAAAATTTAAATGGAACCAATTTCTAAGGATACTCTTTATAATAAAAAAAAATGATAGAAATCGGACTACTAGGGAAAAAGTTATGCGTGGTTATAAATAAAAAAAAATACAGCGTTGTAATAAAATGCGTCGAATTGTATACCTCCTCCGGTGGTTCGTCGGTCAAAAATGAGGGAGAATTTGCTGCAGCTCAATTTATCAATCGATTTTGATAATATTCGGCAAATATTATCTGGCAAAATTGTTTAGTATCTTAATCGTAACAAGGTTTGCGACAATCAACGAACTTGGTCAGGAGAGAGTCGAGATATATCTACCGGTTCTTTCAACCGTTTAGCCATATCAGGGGCTTTCAAGCGGCTTAAAATCTCTGGCACTAAGACTAGCCACCCGGCCTATACGAACTTACTTACTTGAGAGAGTCAGAGCCAAAGTAAATTTCAAATCTTAAAAATCGTTGTCAAGGAACGCAGACCTAGAGTTGCATATGTAGAGTTTATAATATAATATAGAAATAAGTTCAATACAATAATTAAAAAGCATTTTGTGCTATCCAAGCGGCTTTTTAGGGTTCTGTATCCAAAGGGTAAACACGGGACCCTATTATCAAAGAAGATATAATAATAGTATATCTTCTTTGGTTATAGGTCTATCACCAGGATGTATCTAATGAACCGTGATAGCTAGACAGTTGAAATTTTCACAGATGCTGTATTTCGGTTGTCGCTATGACAATAAATACTAAAAACAGAATAAAATAAATATTTAAGAGTGGCTCCCATACAACAAACGTTATTTTTTGCCGTTTTTGGCTCAATATTAAAAACGGCAACAAGAAGACGCTTGAGATTGGGCTAAGGGGCTTCCGTACAGTAGGTGTACGGAATCCTTCGTGCACGAGTCCGGCTCGCACTAGGCCGTTTTTTTTAATTTGTTGACTAACTACATTTCTTTAGTCACTGCTCTAGTCTTTAATTCTTATTGTTGCTCTGAATAATCTCTAACGTACGTGACCGTAAGATTCTCCGGCGCGACAGAGTTCTCCCCTAATGGATCGTAAACCGGTTATTTTCATTACCATCACCGGAATATTCCGTTTGATATACAAGAGGTAATTTCTCAGATAATCGGCTCCACCGGTAAAAACCCAGCTTACTTGAATTGCGTATCTTTCTGCGATCATCATGCCTTTGTTGTAAATCCTTTGCCTGATATTGTGATTGAGTTGACGAGCTACAAAGCTTGTATAGGTATATAGTTAAACTTTGAACTAAATGGCTACTTAAAGTGAGTGAGTGAGCTTTTTTTTTAATAGTCCACTGCAAGACGTAGGCCTATCTACAAAGGGTGATTGGACCATATCCACCACGGTGGCCCAATACTGGTTGGTGGATTCGCATACGCCATCAAATTTCTTCTACGGCCGTATGCAGGTTGCCTCACAATGTTTTCTTTCAACGAAAAGTCAGCGGTGTGAAAATATTAAAAAAAAGAACAAAAATATACATGCATATTTGTTTTTTTTTTTGGAAATACTACAAAAATAAACTTATGAAAAGCTCTATCTAAATACCAAATATCATATACAAGATTTGATCGATACTTATTTGTATAAGATGGTGGTGCATCAGCTTTAAGATAATTCACCATTAGATCTTACCCCTGAAAGGTAATAGAGCTATCACGTTCAACCAGTGCGGGTCGGTTGAATCACGTACGCAATCTTGCTTCTACGAATAGATAGTAGTGTTTTCATGATTTTCTTCACTAAAAAGCTTGTGATAATACTATTATTTTGCATCAAATAATATAAAATATTTCTTTGGCATGTTATAAAATAATAAATAAATAAATAAAAATTTGAAATTCCGTAAAAAAATAATTTAAATACAAAATGAATGGATTATTAAATTTCCGGTAGTCCAATATAATGCAATAATAAGTTTTTGAAGAGCTTACGCAATCTAGGAAAATTTTGCTTATTCAGATTTATCACAATTCATAGTGCATTGATAATGCACATAATGCACCTCATTATTTAATAAGGAAATCACTTACAAAATTAATGCATCCATCAATAAGACAAATAGCAGGATCAGCTGATTGTACATTTATAGGTACTTAAGTAAATGCATATTTATATAGTCAGAATTATAATTTTATACCTACTTAGGATTCCACAATAAACACACACTAAATGGCGTAATATATATTGTATATTTTAACCTTTATCCAATTTACAGTTCACATATCATAGTTTACATATCAACAGATCCCTATACCGCGAAGTTCTTATGTTACGTTACGTGCCAAGTTACAGACTCTATTCATACGAAAGTGTCAAGTTTAAATAATCTGTATGCCAAAATAAATAGCCTTTCTTGACAATTTCTCACAGAATTGTCCTTAACCTCGCATTTAACCTTACTTGAAATACGATGCATAACCGGCGGTTTTATAATGAGGTTTATCTATTTTCATAATACAAAATTATTTATTTCGTACAACATAAGTTACATCAACAAAAGGAACGATGCTACCCGTAGTAGCCAGGAAGCAGATAGCAATGCCCAGACTCAGCAAAGAATTTTACAAAAGATATATTTAATAATTTAAAAGTTAGTATGACAGAAACCATTTGAACAATCAAATGAAAATGCGCGCTCGTGTGTGTTTGTGTGTAGGTGTGTGTGTGATTTCTACAATAAAAATATTAAACTATGTTATGCTCATAACTTAATAGAACCAAATAGACTTAACTTCATGGCACTCTTATCTTAAGCTACAGGACATTTATCGAAACAACGTTAATATTTTATTAAAAAAAACTATAATGACCGTATAATTGACGCTTATGACGCTTAAATTACGGAATTGAGTTTATTTTGCGTCAGGCGCAAAAAGTAATAGATTGATATGTGCCATGGAAAAAAACTTGATTGGCAAAAACAATGTTTGTTAAAAGAGAAGGTTTTTTTGTTCGAGCGTAAGAAAGCTCTTGGTTTGTTACTAGTCATGCTGACTTAAAATAATGTTTTTTTTTTCGCCAAAAATGGCACTACCGTCTCTAAATCGAACAGTTCGCTCGAATCGATGCCGATGTCATCCATGTGGTAATTTTGAATTATTCCAGTCTATCCCCCGGGGGACAGAACAGAAGAAAAAAATACATTATTGTTTTTTTTTTCATTTAAAATCGATGCAGCCGATTCGATATTTAAATTGGTGGTCTCTCTGAAGTAAGTATACCCTTTCGAACTAAAAATACAAAATATCGATAAAAATACACAAAAAAAAAACATAAGAATATAGATCCTCTTTATCATATTAAATAATGGATATTTAAATAATAGATATTTGCACTTTCGGCTAATTTTCCAAAAATACATTTAAATATTAGTACTATTATAAAACCTACATATGTATTAAGTACCTACTTAAATTAGAATCGTGTTTGGTTCATCATTTACAAAACCAGTTCATTTCCTGTTAATTAGGTCCATATATAGGTAGACCCTAAGGTCATAAACTTGTAATAAATTCTACATTATAATTCAATTAAGAAATCAGTAACTAATCAAATTAACCGGTATCTGAATAACTAATGTAATAGTAGGTACCGCAAAATATGTTTAAAATCTTAGTAATTAAGTAAGATTGAAAATTATGGTACTGAACTGTACCAGCCTTTTTAATAGTCCACTGCAGGACGTATGCCTACCCACGAAGGGTGATTGAGCCATATCCACCACGCTGGCCCAGTGCGAGTTGGTAGATTCACATTACGCCATCGAATTTCTTCTACGGACGCATGCAGGTTGCCTCACGATGTTTTCCTTCACCGAAAAGCCAGTGGTGTTTAATTCCGTACATAAATTCCAAAGAACTCATTGGAACGGGACCGAGATTTGAAACCATGACCTCTAGTCAATACCTCTGGGCCACCAGGGCTTCACGGCAAAAATTATGGCAATCATTTATATAAAAAAAAACTTTTATTTTCGCTCATAACTTTGTTATTTTTGGTTCTACGACTAAAAGTTACTTGACAAAAATGTGGAAAATTTAATTTTCAACTAAAAATATTTCCTTAAAATTTTTGTGCCACCTATGGTTTGTCGAATAAACAACAAAAGAGATTTGTACCCATTTTTTCAAGATGTTAGCCGTGGGACAAGCATGGCAACCCCACACTTGGATTTAAACTTACACTAACCCCTACCCTACTAGATATTTAAACTTCTAAACAATAAAATTGCGTCCTCTGAGAAACGCAACCCCAAATGTAGATAACTTTTCAATGGATTATTACTATGTAGGTATCTGTGACCTCGGCTTAGTGTAGATAAAAAAACAGCTTTTGTTCAGATTGTAGTTGTGCCTATGTATCTCTTTCAATTATTAATTGGTATGTATAACATCAAAAGATGGCCAGGTTTTTCTTTGTTTTATTCTGCCCGATAAGTATGTACTGCATGCCGAAGTATACTTAATGATATGTCGTACGTGACGTCACCTGCCGATCCCAAAAGAACACCAGGGCTGGATGTTTACAACCAGCATTTAACGCTCAGTTGGGACCGGTTTCGTGCCTATCTATGAGTGCTTCCTAGTACCTGTTAATGTGCAATCCTTGCTTAATATTATAATTCCGAAAGTATGTTTCTTGGTTTATTGGTTTCTTCTTTCACGCAGCAACGGAGCTAAAGATCGATTTAATTTTTGGCATTTACATAGTTTGAAAGACGGAAAGTGACATAGACTATTTTTTATCCCAGAAAAATTAAAATACCCCGCGGGCGAAGCCACGGGCAAAAACTAGTTGTATATATATTGTAAAAGTACCATGTTTGTTACAAAATAAGGTTTCTTTGTACCCATAACTGCATAAAAAGTTTCAACAATATAAACATCAGGAAAGTTAAGGAAAGTGCAATTCATTGCCATACAGGATTTTGACCTGTTGAAGTTCAATATTCTCAATCGACCTTATCGCTGAAAGGTTTCGCCAAGCATAATAAACTCAGAGTACAACAAACTTGTACTCGTACGTGTGCGTCCACAGATATATCAAAAATGAGCTAAATACGAGTAGATAGGTACCTACGCGCCAAAGTCGCTAATGAATAAGTGTTTGTTATAACGGAATCTTGCTTCGCTATACGAACTCCGTAAAAATATTCTACAATAGTGCGATTGAAAACAGACAAACAAACAGATAGTGATAACTTAGAACGGGGTCCTGAAGCTCAATAGGCTATTTGAGAACATTGAAAATATACTATTGGTTGTGGTAATCCATACAGATAATAGCCTAAAAAAGACATATTTCACTTTATTTAAACTAAAATATGTATAATTTTCACAAATCGCACGAAATATAATACGATATTTTTTAGATATTTTATCTGTGACGTAAACGCTATAAGAAGGGCGGCAATTCTGGTGACGTTACATGCTAGTAAGCAAGAATTTTTCGATTGACTGTTGTTTGTGTAACTTGTGTTTTTAGAGTAATATTACTTAAGGAGTAAGTTACTTTTAAAGTATTTTTGTCAATTTTTAGATATGAACTAGCTTATTTACTAGTATTAACTAACGTTATTTACCAGTGTGTGACGTCACATACCAGCGCCAAAACAGAATGTCGTTTTGGCGGTATCTTGAATATCTATTCTTTAATACTTGATTTTCATTGTGAATACAGTAGATCTTTCGGAAATATAAATGTAGTGTGCTTATTATGTACTAACGAATAATTTAAAACGATTTCCAAAAACTAGTCTAATAGCCTATTTTCGGAACTATATATGTAAATGATTTTTAGAAACGCATATGCTATCCCGTTCGCATGTGTTCCAGTGCAAGCATAAGCGAACATTAGGCCCAATTATGAAGGCTCCATCTTAAATTTAATAGTAACTTAAAAGGTGTTCTCTCTATCTATGGAATGCCTAAGGTGAAAAAGAAAAATAATTATTCTAATTAGCTAATATAATTACCCGATGGAGCCTTCATAATTGGGCCTATTGAGAATGAAACCGGAAGTCATAGTAAGTACCTACTTACATGATACTAAAATAATTTATATTATTTAAAAAAAATGCTTCATTTCGTCGCCGTTTGGTGTACTTCGAGATTCCACAAAAAGGTGTACGATAAGGGAATGTATGAGATGAAAGTACAAGGAAAACCCTCGGTTAATTTTATCCGTTTGGTTCTGGCATGATATAAGTAGTCTCGATTTTTGTATAAGTCATGGTATGAATGTATGTACCTATATTCCAAATTTCAAGTTTATATCTTTAGCGGCTTAGGCTGTAGGCTGTCTGTCAGTCAGTCGTTCAGCGAAGCCTTGTTAACCGACTTCCAAAAAGAAGAAGGTTATATGTTCGTCGGGGTGTGTTTTTAGGGTTCCGTACCTCAAACAGAAAAAACGGAATCCTTATAGGATCACTTTGTTGTCCGTCTGTCCGTCTGTGTGTGTATGTCAAGACTCTTTATCTCGGGAACGCGTTAAGATATCGAGTTGACTGTATACGTATATCTATGGTCTTGCAGTTGTGTAAAAGAAAAACTTCTCAGTTATCGTTAAAAAAAGTTAGAGCCGTTTATGTCGTAAAAAATCGCATATTTCGACTCTCGGCATTTTTTTTTTACACTCACAATAATCAAAAACTACAGGGTACTTCCCGTTGACATAGAACTATGAAATTTGGCGAGAAGCATTGTCTCAGAGTACACATATAGGAATAATTCTGAAAACTGAACATTTTTATTTAAATCACAAAAAATAGGGCCTCAAAATTCACAAAATATGGGTTCGAAATTCAAAGTGAGTAAATCGTATCATGTAAGGTATCATATAAAATAACTTCATTAGCACATGCTAAAACAGATTTTTAATTATTTTAACATTGTGTAATTTTCGATGTAGGTATGACGAGAAAATTGAAACAAAAAAAAATGTCGATGGTTATAGTATAGAGATTTTACAATTTACTTCCCAATTTTGTGAAATTTTCTGGATTTGTACGGAACCCTCGATGTGAGAGATGTGTATAAACAAATAAATACATAATTTGTCGAGGAAAGGTCAAAATCGTACAAAAAGGAAAAAACTAAAAGTTCCCAAACGTGTTTGGTGTGGTAGGGAATGTTCCGAAGCACTTCTCACAATACATTGAATTCGTCGACATTTCATGTATGTGTCTAGTAAATCTAGAGCTTGTGAAAAACTGCGCAGTTTTTGAATAAAATACTTTTCAAATTGAGTCTTAGAGTCGAGATTTCAATATTTTTTTTAAAATGTAACTACTGTATAAGGTGCACGCTATAGGTATCTACCTACTTGTTTTTGAATTGTGTGTCCTACATCTTTGAGTCTATAAATTACTAGTACAATATCCTGTCTAAAGCTACCTCTACCTGCAGTCCGCAAAAAACTTGTGTAACTTAGTCATGAAACGGTAAACCTAAAATTAGTGACCAGCCACAGCAACATAGAATAATACGATGTAGGTAACACATATCTACCTACTTAGCTTGCAGCCATTAGAATAGCTACGTAAATACTTGATATTCTGGGTTGTTAAAGCTTGCAAAATTATGTTTATCTATAACTTTAAGAATGAAACTGACAAAATAAAATATCGTGTTTGATATATCGTGTTCGTGGCTTGTTTTTAAGTTTTTTTGATACTTGAGTCTAAATCATAACAAAAAAGCACTTGTAAAAAAATCTAAAAAGAATAAACAGAATAAAAGTTTTACAATATCAACGACGACATGTCATACTCGTAGGTTTCGTTTATAAGCTCAATGTATTGTTTTGGACTGAAAAAAATATCTTGGACTGTTGCGACTATACACGTTGCGACACTCGCTGGAGTGGAAATTCGGTAATGTGATTTTTATTTAATCTGTTGAGATTATAAGCAATAACATATCATAAAATCATACGAGATTAATACCTAAGAGGAACGGAACAATATTTAGGAGGTAGGTATCATTTGATTCATCATTTCCAAACCGCATCTGCACAAAAAAAATATATTCAACTGACTTCGAAGAAAGAGCAAGTTGAATCTATTTTTTTAGTGCTTTCCACACTATGTATATCTCAAATAAAGCGTTTCAGCGTCAAAAACCGCTTTCTGAAGATCCTGCGGTCGCGGCTTTTTTTTAATGTTTATCACAAATGTAGCTCTTAAAGTGCAAGTTCTCAATACTTCTTTATGTTTTATACCACAATTTAATTTGTCCATCTCCTCAATTCGTTTCTCATTTTTTTCTTTACGTGTCAAATTTAGTCGTTTTAAAACAGTTAAAATAATCAATAAAAACGGTGCGCGGAACGTAAAATCGTAAAGCAAACAATGCTACATTTGGTAGAGCTGTTCGGTTTGGGAGATCTCGCTTGGATGTAGTCGGTTGTTACATTATAGTTAAAAAATAATTGCATCTTGAATCAATTAGAGTTTTCTTTACAGTCTTGGTACCGGTTGAAAGACCTAAACGAAGTGGGCCAGCTGTCGGTGACGGTGCACGGCGCGCGTGGCATCAGCGCTCTCGGCATCAGCGGGAAGGCTGATGCTTACTGCGTGCTGGAGCTCGGCAACTCTAGAGTACAGACACACGTCATGCCTGGAACATCTGAACCGATCTGGAACAAGAGCTATACCTTGTAAGTACTAACTAACCGAAAGCTTCACTAACGACTTTTCCATCTATCGACATCACCGGAAAAAATCGGATATTAATTTCATATCAGAGCTGGACAACTGTAAAACATAGACACACGTGATACCTCGAACATCGGAGCCTGTCTGGAAAAAGAGATTACCTCGTAAGTACTTTGTATCTTACTTACAGAACTAACAATGAGTGTCACGAACGAATAACCCATAGGTTTTCTCTGCATCAGTTTCAATGCTGATGCTCACTGCATGCTGAAGCTGGATAACTCTAGTGTGCAAACACACAACACGCTCGGAACACCTAAAAGCCTATCTGGAACAAGAGCTTAAACCTTATAAATATCTTAAGCTAGCTGGGATTACTCTTAGTGACGCAGTCGCAGCAATAGCTGATGCTTACAGCATGTTGAAGCAATTTTAGGATTCAGCTATAGGTAGGTACACCTTTGGGCTGCAAGACCGAGTCGATCCGAACAAAATAAAAACCCATTAGGAATGAAAGCATTCTATTCTTCATGGGGAGCTGATTTTAGTTCTTTGATACTAAGTACCTAACTAGATTTTGGCAAAGATTTACAGAGTTAATAAAAAAATATGTTTGCAGCCCAGTAAACGACGTGACTTCGACACTCGACCTGACAGTATACGACGAATCCCTAATCAACGAGAACCTCGGCCGAATATCCATCCCGCTGCTGAGGATCGAAAACGATGAGAAGAGGTGGTACGCCCTTAAGGACCGGTCACAAAAGACTAGCGCCAAAGGAAACTGCCCCAGAATATGCCTGCAGATGTCTCTTGCTTGGAACCCGGTAAGAAATAAAACGAATAATATTCCTGGGTGATTGTGAGCGAGCGAGTCAAATATCATCAACTCTTGTGAGTTCAACTAGGTACCTACATACCTAGTCCTATTAGTTTAAATGCGTAAAAACTAAACGCAGTCGAACTACTGCAACAGAAAACTTCGTTAGCGCATTAGTTAAACGGTTGAATGAACACTAGTGGTAGTGGAAACATGCGATAACCAAAGCCACAAAAGCCTACGCTAGCTAATGTAATAATGAGCGTCGCCGTCGGTGGTGGGGTTTCTGGCTGTGGGGCACATTTATTGGCGATATCACTTAGTTTAGCTTAACTTGAGCTGCATTCGCTTATTTTATTTAATCTAAGTATACCTGCTAGCTTAGCATACAAGACCACGACAAGAGTTTATCGACGTGTGCAAAGGTAACAGATATATGCTTCATCATAACTCTGTCACGTTCTGACACGACGATAGTATTATTTTATGGTAATCATTCCACAGTTTTATGGCAATAATTTAATTAAAAAAAAAAATATATACATACAATGCAATACAAAAACACTTTATTAACACCACAAGTAGTAAAACATAACAGAAGAAGAAATAACGACAGAAGAATGGTACAAAAGGCGGTCTTATATAAAATGGCATGTACTGATCTACAAGACATGCTGGCAGTATTATTAACCTGATTTTATTTTGTAAACTATTTATAGCAGACATCAGTCATATTTATAAAACCTTGCGAGTCGTTACCGGTTGAATTAACATTTATGGCTATTTTTAACATTATGTTTATGCTAATAAGCATCATGGTTTTTTATAATGTACCTATAATATAAGTATACATGAGACATAGCTCAAGTCTATAGTCTTTAGATCACCCAAACCTGTTTATGTGCCTTTTAAAATATAAATAATGAACTAGACCGTTTCGAACAGGTTTTTTGATTTTCTTGTTTTTAGTACTAGTTTTATTTTGGCTAGATAATAAGCCCGATTACAGAGGCCCCATCGTAATTATAATAGCTAAATAGCATAGTTCTGTTTCATTTTTACTTTAGGCATTCGATAGAGAGAACGCTTTTTACGGTGCTATTCAATTTACGCTGGCGCCTCTATAATCGGGCCTAATGTTTAGTTTTGACATGTATACTGGTTACGTATTATCTCAAATGTTTCCGATTGCTCATAGGATAAAGAGAGCATGATAATGCTCATCTGACTATCTCATCATCTCAGCTAAAGTACGCTCACGTAGGGATATAGGTATACACCTACATAGGTGTCCCCTATTGATTTCAAGTAGGTAAGATAGGTTAATTTGCATCCAGTAGGATCTTCGAGTCTTATTCATTTGTGTGCGGAAGCTTTAACCTATACCTACTTGTCAGTCAGCGTACGGTGACGTTGTAAACTTAGTAAACATTGAAACATCCTAAAATATATGCTAATAATTTAAATATGCTAAAATTATCCTTATTTTTACCTTTAAATATTATTACAACTTCTATTTTATCTTTGCAGGTGAAAGCTTCTCTCCGAGTCCTCAGTCCAAAAGAAGAAAAATATACAGAAAAGCCACAGAACAAATTCAGCATTCCATTAATTTATAGCAACCTAAAATTTATCAGGGATATTTTCCATGCCGTGTATTTGGGCAACGAACACTTCAAGTAAGTAATTTTGTTACAATCCCCAGACAAACACGTTTACTCTCTACTTAACACCTCCTATGTTAAGTAGAGTACAATTCAAACTTAACTATAAGAAGCCCCTCATATACACATATTATTTAATCCTGCCACCCCACGCTACTTAAAAGATTGCTTTTGTTATTGGCACTCCTCTCATTATATTCCTCTTTGGTCTCCAGATAACCTCTCTCTCATGTCTCCCTCTGCGCGCTCTGAAACATTCTATGGCAAGTCATTTGCTTTTCGGGCTGTCCAATTGTGGAATGCTTTGCCTGTACCAATTCGTAAAGCCCCATCTTTTGCTGTTTTTAAGGAAAGCGTTAAAATGCTTTACCTTTCACAGGCGCCATCGCCGTAGTTCTGTTGTTAAATTTTGTTCTAATTTATTGTAATTTAATTTTTATTTATATCAAATTGTATGTATCAGTGTATCTTATAGATTTTTTTTATTTATTTATGTATTAGGATGTAGGTACTAAACGTATTCGAATTTTAGCTCGTTATGTAAGTATTTATTATTTGTAATAAGTATTTTTTTAGGGTTCCGTACCTCAAAAAGAAAAAACGGAACCCTTATAGGATCACTTTGTTGTCCGTCTGTCCGTCTGTGTGTATGTCAAGACTCTTTATCTCTGGAACGCGTAAAGATAACGAGTTGAAATTTAAACTGCATACGTATATCTATGGTCTCTTGCAGTTGTGTAAAAGAAAAACTTTACAGTTATCGTTTAAAAATGTTAGAGCCGTTTATGTCGTAAAAAATTGCATATATCGACACTCATACAAATCAAAACCTACAGGGTACTTCCCGTTGACTTCCCAAGAACTATGAAATTTGGCGAGAAGCATTGTCTCAGAGTACACATATAGGAATAAATCTGAAAACTGTTCATTTTTATTTAAATCACAAAAAATGGGGCTTCAAAATTCACAAAATATGGGTTCAAAATTCAAAGTGCGTAAATCGTATCATGTAAGGTACGTATCGTATCGTATCATATAAAAGAACTTCATTAGCACATGCTAAAACAGGTTTTTATTTATTTCAACAATTTTCGATGAATGACGAGAAAAAAAACTTTTGTCCATGATGATGATGAGTATAGAGATTTTAACAACGTACTTCCCAATTTTGTGAAATTTTCTGAATTTGTACGAAACCCTCGGTGTGCGAGCCGGACTTGCACTTGTCCGGTTTTTTTAAATGCATCGTAGGACGTCCACCCATTAGATGGACGAATGACTCATCAAAACCGTAGGACCTCGCTGGATGTGGCGAGCCGCTTCCAACGGAGGCCTGTGTCTAGCACCGGACGTCCAATGGCAGAAATGAACGAACGAACATTTATCATATCTGAGCAGAACAATTGTGCAACTCACTAATTTAATTTAAATAATAATTATTGCAATTTAAAAACAGTTAAAGACAACAAGTACCTTTACGTAGTGACGCACCTGCTGCTTTGCCAGATAAGTAAATCATTAAACTTATTATCATATTTACTCCGAATTTTAGCTGTTATAATACCAATATAATTGATACATACGAGTATATGTAAATTATGTTTACTCATTATTGTGCCATGGTGATAAATTATTTCTTCATACTTGTTTTGCACGAATAAACATCAGGAAACAATGTATTCTAAAAATTAAATCTGTGTTTGTTTTGTTACGCGTATTATTTACAAAAGATTATTGAAATATATTTAAACATAATTCATTTATTATACGCTGGATTTAAATCGGTCAACAGTTGAACGGATTTTCAATCCGGTCTATTATTAGGCAAAAAGCTTTATTAGAATTTCGCTGAGAAAAAAGCCGTTAAAAATTAAATGCAAACCGATTAGAATTTCTTAATAATAGAAAAAATCACCCTGCAGCTCTTTAGATGACCACTGCTGATCTCAAGCCTACCTCTGAATATTGAGACCAACAACCCCACTGAAAGCTTTCTCTACATATCGACGAACACTTTTGCATATGGGTCGCGAATTTATTTAGGCAGGGATAAGTTTGTTAATTCTTCATTCTTCAAGTCATTTTTTTATCACAAGATGCCTGGCTGCTTTGGGGTACTGCTGGGTTATCTGGGATTGCACCCATTAAATGAGGGGTATGCCTTTGTGGTCTCTTAGGAACGCCTGGATCTCCAGGGGAACGCACCGAAGCTCCCAGCACTTTGTTATTGATATCCCGTTTATCTTACTACCGCTTACGACAATCTGGCCACTCAGCGTTGTCGTCTTGCCCGGTTCCGTTTGAGTGATGATAGGAAGTCAATAGTTAATTAATGTGATTGCTTAACGCCGTGATAGCTTAGGGGGAGTCTACCCGTGACCACGGTCGATGCAACTCGGCCGAAACGTCGGGATGATAAGGTATTTATTGATCTCGTAATTTTAGTGCGCGATTAGTCCCGCAGTATATAATAATAAAGCTTAGGGGCCCCTGGGCTGACTCAGTGGGTCCAAGGCTATCACAAAGTAGGCTTCCATTATTCTTAAACTAATATATTTGTTCCAGATATCTATTCGAGTGGGAGAACAGAGAAGTGTCGGCGCTGGCGCTGCTGGCGTGGCTGACGTTCTGGTCTATCTTCCGCATGTGGATGACTCCCATGCTGCTCCTCGTACCTTTCGTCTACTACTGGCTCGCCAGTCGGAGCAATAGTAAGTAATTCAATGTTCATCGTAATAATTAGACATGTAATCTCCGCGGCTTTGCTTAGAGCAGGGACGACTATAACAATTTGTTTTTGTAAAAAATGGCACAGGCGATTTCAATCTTGTACAAATTAAAAACAGCCGTGGTGGTCGAGAGGTAGTGACACCCGCCTTACAATCGTGAGGTGGCGGGTTCAAATCCCCGGTCCCGTACCAATGAGTTCTTTGAAATTTATGTACGGAATTTCACACCACTGGCTTTTCGGTGAAGGAAAACATCGTAAGGCAACCTGCATACGTCCGTAGAAGAAATTCGATGGCGTATGTGAATCCACCAACCCGCACTGGGCCAGCGTGGTGGATATGGCCCAATCACCCTTCGTGGGTAGGCCTACGTCCTGCAGTGGACTGTTAAAAAAAGGCTGGTACAGTACAGTACAGTACAAAATTCGAATAGGTCGCTTGAATACATGTACCTATAGAATTTTCACATTATTGTTGATTTTTCAAAAATGGCTCAGCCAATTTGAATAAAATTTAAAGTTAAAAAATAATTTTCGATTCGGTTCACAATTGGTGAAAATATCGATGAACATACACAAAAAAAAAACCTACAGATGCTCCTTTTTAGAAGTTGGAGAAGTCGGATAAAAAATAATTTTGTTCTGTTTATATACCTAGTATAAATTTAATGCATTTAAACGTTTTTTGGTAAAGAATCATTTTGTGTTGTATTGTACAGTAAATATTTACTTTATAAAAAAGTTTTTTAATGTCTGAACTTATTTTTAATTTTCACTTGTTAATTAATCCCGTCATTTTTCAGGCCTAAACACATTAGTTCCTATACAAACCTCCTCAGAAGAAGAAGATATCGAAGAAGACATAGAATCGACAAAGGTAATTTATTTCAAGACTAATTATTCTAAAGCTCATTACATAACTTTGTAAGGACTTGACAAAACAGGAAAAGTAGAGCCAATTCTTCCGTAAACAACAACATAATAGCCAAATAATTAAGCAGCTTAGAAATGTAAACAATCATGTACCATGGAAGAATAAATCATCGATCATTCCTGTTTCCATTCATTTAAATACCTACCTCGTTGCTGGAGGTTGGCTGTCAGTTTGGAGGACTTTTCCGTTTTGCTTCAATCATACACAGTTCCTTGTAGTTAGTAGGTAGGTATAGGTAATTAGTTCGATATCGTTTCCTAAAATATGGCAAACCTATGGCTATTGATCTAAGTTATAATCAACTAATAGAGTTGAGATATTTTTGTGACATGTGGATTAACAGTTTTCAACATGAAAATGAAGAAGTCAAGCGGGTCGCGCGAACACTAGCCCACTGTGCTCGGTGGCCCCGCATGACTCTACTTCTGGTTTCAAACAATATTACTAGCATAATAATAAGTACAGTTACATGATTGTACCTTTTCCATTTAGTGTTTATACTTGAACCGTTTTAAAAAATAAACGTTATATCGTTTTTCGGGAAAACTCCCGAAGAACATTAAGTGTGGGATCACTGTAAATGGTAGACTAAGTTTTGTGTGTAAATAAATGCATTTTTTTTAACTAAAGCAAAGTTTTTCTAAAGTATAATCGCATAAAACAGAATAAGAATCACAATGCCTGATAAAATCGGTGTATTCCAAAAAAATAGTCCCTTAAAGTTCTGGAACAGCCTAAAAACAACATGTACCTACAACAAGGTACAACTATTTTGAAAATGGTTTGCTTAATACTTGGATGCCTATAATTAAATAATTATTTTTTTTTTTAAATCATGTTTTCAACAGGATGAAAAGACGCTGAAAACAAGACTGTATGGACTTCAAGATCTGACGTTAACTATAAAAAATGGGATTGACTACATTTGTTCCCTAATAGAAAGGATCAAAAAGTAAGTGACAATTTTTATTACAGTTTGCAAAGTAAACCAAAAGCATAATAGGTATGCAAACATGACAAGTTCTCAAAATTGAAGATTGTGTTTTCAAGAAAGTAGAATTTTAATTTTTTTATTTCGTATAGATTTGCGTTTGACTACATACTAATGTTGAGCAAATAAGGGTGTAGCACGCTTTTCTAAAAATACCTATTTACTTGGAATTTGAAGACACCCATGCGGGAAGACAGACCCAGGCAAATCGTTCCATATTCTGGCTGTTTGTGTGGAATGTTGCAGAGATCTATGCCAATAAAAAAAACTTAAAAGAGCCCAATTAAGACATAAGGGCCATGTAAATGTTTACAACTATGTAAGAGTCTTACAAAGGTGATGATGATTATGGTAGATAAAATTATGCATAGATAAACCACCAGCTAGTAAACGCCTGTAAATATTTTATTGTTTAATTAGTAAGGAAGTACTGCTGTTGATAATGAAGCAAACGTCTACTTATTTTGCACGTAGTTAAAATTGCATAACCTATGTACAAGTATCTATACAGGGTTATTTCTAATCAATTAGCATCCTTCTAGGGGCTTATTCTGTACATCAAAACTAACAACTTTTGTTCTACGACTTTCGTCAAAACTCAGCAGACGAGGACTAAGCCGAGCGGTAGGATTATAGAGACAAAACTAAACATTCAAAAACGTTCTTAATAGAACGTTATTGAATGTTAATCTTATTTATACTACACCTGCTCGGAAAGTACCTTAATACTTTATCAAATTTACGGTAGAAAGTACGTCATTGCATATCGAACAAATATGCGGCGAGAAAATGCATCTGAGCGGGAGAGAAAAGTGTATGAAAATCCATTTCTTACGTGGTTTTTCTTTTTTAATTTTGGGTAAGACTATGTGCTGGTAACCTAAATATCAAAAGCCAAAAAGTTTTTACTGTGAGTTTTTATCTCCAAGTTCGCAAAATGACACTGGCCACTAGCTGTGTGTTGGATGGTGTCAAACAATTTGAAAATAGAACATGTGAAAATTGCAGATGCCATTGGCGCCATTTTCAATTTGTGTGTTGTTTGAAGATTCAGTTTTCGTAGAAAAGTAAAATAAAACTATCAAAATGATAAGTAGTGATAGTGATAGGTGTAGTATAAAGCACTATGTATCACTCGAGAGAAAGGGCGATTCCCGGTCTCGGGTGTTTTAAAGCCCTCGCCTACGGCTCGGGCTTCAAAGGACACCCTCGACGGTAATCGGTCACTTTCTCCTCTCGGTGATCAATGTACTATTTTGCTTCGCGAATGCTGTCAAGAAACGTTTCAATTAGTTGGTGGGGACGTAAAAGGCGAGAGATTTGTTGACATTTTCCAACACAGAAAAACATTAGAAAAACTGATAAAGTTCAGTTCAGATTCGTCTCATTCCCGAATGCCTGGAAGAAATCGCTTTAAGCGCTATCATTTAGAAACCTAGTTATTTGTATTGTTTTGTTCTTGCAATTTGTTTCTTAAGTGTTATTGTTTGTTTATTTTGTTTCACGCGGTTGGACGTTCTATGAATCGGCTCAATTTCTTATCTGGTCCTTTTCTGTTCCAGCTTGGCAAATTTCTCGGTTCCATACCTGAGCTACTTAGCGATGACCGCTATGGTGGGCTTGACCGTGGCGCTATACGTCATACCTGTTAACTATTTGTTTATGGCCTTCGGTAAGAAAACTTACTTTTCTTTAAAAAATATTTTTGGTTTACGTGTTCTTCCTGAGAAAATTCATTGAGAGTGAGAGTTCTCTGTGAGAAGTGTGATCTCATTCTTTTGACATTTAAAATAGAGATAACGTACAATCAATACAATGCTCCCAACCTCATTATCATTTTTGTAGCAATTTCATACAATTTTCCGTGATCAGCTGATGATGAAGATTGATTTTTAATGTCAAATTGTGGTTTTTAATTATTATCAGATAAAATGTGAATAAGTAGCTGAATTCTGGATTCCAAAATTATTCAGTAGGTACGATATTATCAAAATCTGTGAAGGCTGGTTATTTTACCAATAATTTTATATTTCAGGTACCTACAAGTTTCTGCGAAAATTCCTGAATCCTGACCGAGTTCCAAACAACGACATTTTGGACTTCATCTCTCGAGTGCCAGATGATCGCATCTTGGTGAGTGTATTATTTTTATAACCTTTGTATACAAGGTGTAACGGAAAGGCTGTATACATAAAAAGTGGGTTGATACTATACCTTATATAGATGCTGTATTCGAAATTCCGAGCCAAAATAACAACATTCACTTTTAAAAAAAAATTAAATATGTCTGACTAGAAAAAAGAAAGGACAGCAGTTCAAGGAGGTGTGGTCTGATTTTGATGGGCATGGTCGTGTTATTGACCTCACAGCTGTTTAGTGTGATAACGCTGTGCAAATGTGAATTAGTCATAAAAATGACTAGTTTTTCAAAAAAAGATTAAAAATCAGCAAACGAACTTACACGGCTAAACATCTAGTTTGTTACCGTTATCTGATTTGGTACTTTCAGTATGTATACAGTCTTTCCGTTACACGTTGTATATTTAGGAAAAAACACCTACATTTACCTACCTAAAACTGTATTTCTGCTAAGTAGATGTGATGAAAAATACAATATCACACACGCAAACTCGCGCCAAGCGCCCTGCGCCGCTTAAACGAAACAGCAGGAGCAGGCATACATTTTCGCCGCGCGTCTGCAAAGAGAGGGGTATTTTATTATCTCACCTACGCCGCGCCGGCGGTCTACTCTCCTTCCTTCTTACGAATTTTCGATCACGTGTCCTAACGCAAGTTTATTTATTTACCCCTCCCAAAAAATACACTACGTCGCTAAAGAAGTTTTCACATAAAAAAATCCCGATGCGGGAAATCCTCATGGAGATCTATAAAATAGGGAAGGTTTGTTTATTTAATTTAATTTTTACTTTATTTTATTTACAGAAACAATGGCGCGAATTGAAAGTCCCGGAACCCAGCATCAGTAGATCGGGCTCTCAAAAACGACGGTAGCTTCTAATAAATAAGGTTACTATAGCTAACAATTGAGCTCTAAAGGGTTTGTCACACTGTCTACAGCCTTATAATTTATAATAATAGACGAAGAACGCAGACAGCGTAACAAATACTCAAAGTCTTAATACTATAGGTACAATTTACTACAATTACTCTTCTCTATAAGTGCCATACATACTGTACCACTCATACATCACTCTCTAATAAGAATCTCAAAAATATGTTAATTTAAGACATTTTTAATTTATAAATAAATACATCGTTATGAATTATATGGAACAGTCTAAGCTATAAGTCTCAAGGAGGTCAATTTATCTTCAAAGAAGTTGTACGTGATTTCTGAGTAATTATTATGGATATTTAAAAACTGTTGCTGTCGTATTCAAAATTAATGAGTATCACGATTTTATGAATAGTTTGTAATACGCTGTTGTTTGCAAAATATAAATTAAAAAATATTGTAATGATACAGTTGGTATTTCACGCACAGTTTGCTATTACAGACATCGAAAAAGTTAAGGTTACATAAATCTCCTTTTGGCTTGGTATCACATTTCTATGTAATGCACTCTTCTTAAAACTTTTAGAACTCATACACTTTATATCACATGCGATAAAAACATATATTTAGTGATACATTTTAGACATTGTAGTCATAATTCATTCATTGGTCACAAAATTAATAATACTTAAAGACAAAAGGACATTTAAATCCTTGTAATAACAATTTGATATAAACCATGGGAATTCCCGTATCTATGTTATTTTCCACAAATTCGTAATAACAGTTTCGTAATGAAACATTATTGTTATAATTTTTTTGTGGTATCTGCATTGTACATATTGTTCATTTTCTCAATGTTTTGAGAGTCTAGAACCAGCTATTGTACATACAGACTATCCAAATTATTTTGGCTCAAATACGGTGAGAATATTTGTTTAACTAAAGGATTATGGGACGTCATATTATATGGTTATGTTATCATAAATATTAACTGGTATGGTAGCGCTCATAGCGTAGTTCGACTGGGTATTAGCGATTGAAGTTAAGCAACCTTGACAAGGTCAGTCTATGGATAAGTGACCGCAGGTGGCATTGCCAACTATGCGCTACCATTGTTACGGGTGGCGGTTGTTTAAACCGTTTAGCCAAGTCAGAGGCCTTCGAGTGCCTTAAATATTACACCAGGGCTAGCCATTTGGCTTATGGGCAGGTCGTATTTTTCAGGCGTATTTTCAGTCAGGCGTATTTTTGTAAACGGTCGGTGAATTTTAGT
The DNA here is from genome assembly GCA_949316475.1 of Hypomecis punctinalis. Classification (NCBI taxonomy): domain Eukaryota; kingdom Metazoa; phylum Arthropoda; class Insecta; order Lepidoptera; family Geometridae; genus Hypomecis; species Hypomecis punctinalis. The sequence goes on from OX438797.1 coordinate 14,165,857, forward strand.
GCGCGGGCGTCCGTTGTCGGGGGCGCGCGTATTCCCTGATGAAGGAGTACTAACTACTCTGAAACCGGTTAGACGCATAGCGGCTCGACCGTTCAAATAACCGTGCGTTGTATCCGGTATTCATAAAAATTTTAATAATGAATCCTCACGCTACTTTTAATGAACTAACTGAGATAGTTAATCATGTGTCAATAATGTGATAGTGAAAATGTACATTAGAATCGACAAACTGTGATTATTTCTATAACAATTTACGTAGTTTTAAAAGTGTAAGTACTCAAAATAATTATTCTGAATAATGCATCTATAGGTATATTACCACTTTGTATCGTGGTTAGCTATAAGTATTATTATTTACCCGACGGCCATTGAAAGGAGGGTAATATTTTACAAATGTATGATTATGTGTGTATATCTTTACATTGATTTGAAAGGTGGTTTTATTTTTATTTTTCCTTTGCCATAGACTATGTCTTGTAGTTGGGATTTTGTATTTTTTTACAAATAGTACACTCATTAGTTGTAATTACATTTGGTACAAAGTAAACTTTGATCACTATATTATGAATGCAGCGCTGTTAAATTTTGTAGGTACTACATAGTAGAGGAGACCGCTTAAAACGCAGCATGAAATAAAACAATTTTCGCCATACCACAAAAGATTGTTTAAATCTTTATCACGCCTTAAACACTGTTTATCTATGCAATTTGTACTGTAAAACTTTGCCTGAGCCGTGCGTAAAACTTTTGTTGTAAAAAGGCTTTACTTGACGGATTTAAACTTAATTTTTAATAATCTTGCTTGCCCGCGTAATATTTTTATTTTTGTGCTATCCCATTGAAACCTTCTATTTTCCGGGATTAAAAGTACCCTATGTCACTTTCCTACTTTGTAACTGTATACACGCCAAAAATCAAGTCTAGCCGTTTCTCCGTTAAAGAGTAACAAACCAATACACTTTCGGATTTATAATATTAGTCAAGATAGCTGTCTCTTTTATTGCGATCTATTAGACGAAAAAAAGCAATATTTCAAAATTACCTTTAAAGCCGTCAAAGTTGAGCCTATTGTTTTAACAGAATGACTTCACTACTAAATAGTACCTAATATAGCATATAGATATGAAGTTAGTAGGACCAGGCCCTCTAGGATGCGACCCACGAGAACGATCTTATTTCGAGTAAAATAGAAATATTCCGATACTTCTACCTCCCCTAACATAACAACCCACTTATTTCGTCAGTTTTTACTCTGTGGTGTAGAATTCTCGCGAATGATTTATGTACCTGTGGCACTTTCGTCGACAAACTCTAACATGTGCACGCGAATTTAGCCGTATTTTGACATTTCACCGCGAATATCTTTTCGTCAAACTTTTTGAGGACGAAATACTACGAGATAGGCAAAACTAACTAAATAAACAACCAGCGTTGCTGAATTGTGAAGGATTTGTCAAATTACGGGGTATTATCTCCATTGGAGATTGTTGTGGGGATAGACATTTTATTGTATCGATTTAGGGATGATTTATATTAGGACGGGGCGGGTGCCGGACGGGCCGGGGACGGGCTGGACGGGGCCGGTACGACGCCCGTACGACGCATGTTCCATACATTTTGTGTAAAAGCTCGGACGGGCCCCGTCCGGGCGTCGTACGTGCCACAACAAAAATGTATGGAACAAGCGTCGTATGTGCGTTATACGGGCTTCGTACGGGCCCCGTCCGGCCTATCACCAGCCCGTCCTGTGCCTGCCCCGTCCTAATATAAATCATCCCTTAGCGAGGTTGTTTTTTGTTTGTTTTTTTTTAGATTGGAAATCGGGATATTTTTTCTCCCCAGTAGAGAGAATTTTACTTTGGGTTTTCGGTAATTAGGAAAATTGGTATTGGTAACGCTGTAAATATCAAACTTACAACAGCGCACCGAGCTCTTGAGTGATACTCTCACAGACTACTAAAGGTACTACGTATCAGACAGGAATTTTCGAACAACCAATAGCGGGCTGATATTTTAGAGTTTGACATTTATTTATTTTTTAAAACATGGCTACCAAAATGGCGACATTACTTTTTTGGCTCCATAAATATTTATTAATTCCTGTACCTATGCATAATATTCAATCCTTCAATAAGTTTATATATTATTTTACTATATATTTATTTATATAGATATATAGAAGTTAATTTATAAATAAAACTAAAAATACTTCTTCATGTTTATTTATCATTCACATCAATTTCTTTGGACATTTTTAGGTTCACTTTCGTAAAATAAGGTTTTTCAGTTTTGCACAGTTATTATTGACAGTAGACACACACTTGAGTCCTATTTAACTATTATGGAATATATTGTATCCTAATTATGCTTCGCTTGCAGTTGTAGTACGATACAATATTTTACAGGATGCAAAAATACACTCAAAGACCAATGTATGAACTCCAACGCATAAAACACAAATTAATTTGTGGTTTTGTAGCAGTTCATTTCAAGGTTTCAGTTATAATATAAACTATGATGATCATTGATAATCGTATAAGTACCTTTGTGATAATCACAGAGGTATCTCTGTGAGGAATGGTTTTCCTTCTTTATTGTTATCTGTTGTATTTCTGTTGTCAAATTTTTAATAAAATGTAACGTTCTTCAATAGAAAATCTGACAAGAGTTCATATTTTTCATATATCTTTTTAACTCATGTTGTATTAAAATTAAATCAATGGATCTCTTTTAGATTATCTCGATAGACCACAAACCACAATATTATCCCTTTGGAATCACTGGGGTGCATTTACGCACTCCACCTGACGGATGCCCTAAACGGGTGACATAGACTTAGCCTGTTTTTTTTTATCATAAACTGGAGTGCGTAAACGCACCCCTGTGTTTTGAATGAACTATATCAGTGTGGCTTCATTGCAAAATTAAATATCCAAATTATTTAATCACAGGGCGACACTAGTTTTTCGAGACCATAGATCACGATTCTATGACACGAATTTACTTCACACGAATTGGTATTTCGGACGAAATAATTGCTTCGGGTCGCATGCTAAGCCGGCAGGGGATAATAATCTCGTATAGATATTATATTATGACCTATTGATGGTCTTTTTAAGACTTATTACAAATTGTGATGTTTAGTTGTAGTTACCGTAGTACTAGTCGTAAGTTATTAAATTAAATACATAATTATGCTTTTTGGTATACAAACATGTTTTATTTAATTTTTCTCGTGTACTTACGCCAGAAGATTCTTCTGCTATATATGTATTTATTTCGGTGAACAAAAGAAGGTTTTGTGAAGAGCGCTTGGCTATAGACATTATTCTTAACTTTCTATTTCGAAAGGAGCAATTTATGTCATTCTATAATTGGTCAACATTTAGTTAAAGATTCACCATCCTCATAAGTTTCTCTAGCGGATTTGAAATGATATAGAGATAGTGTTATATAAATAAAAAAATATCATTAATCATAATCGTCATTTTATTCATCGCATTAGGTACGTACCTGCTAAGTACAAAACGTATATATGTAATACTTACTTACAAGCAATTTTTTTGATATAATTACGCAACAATTACAATAGAATTCAAAATTACAAATATAATTAAATACTTAATTGATTTTTTACTTCTAGTAATTATCATTATAATTAATAGATTCTAATTTAAATATCAATATCATATTACCACATAATAATCGCAAATGTGTCAGTTATGTCCGGAATATTCCAAATAAGGCTATGTCATTATAGTATGATTAATTATTTCATGATTACTACAATCACAGCAAATGTTTGTTATGGTGTAGTTAACAGTTAATTACATTATAACTATGAACACATTCAATCATAAATACAAAATAATAGTGATTTGAGGTTCCGCCAGAGTTGCCTATATTTACACTACTGGAAAGCCAAAGGAAAGGGCGTTTAGCAAAATTACATACATTGCTAAACGCCCTTCCCTTATTAAGTATAACACTCTCCTTTCCACTTTAAAGGTATTTAATTCCTCCGTAAATAACTAACTAGGTACTTCGATACGTTAAACATGGCGACAAGATACAATGCGCAATGTAGAAGACAGTGAACGTCTATGAGTTCTAAATGTTGGCGTAGCTTTTTGGTTTTTCAGAAGATGACTGCATGGAGCTAATTTTGCTATGGTAGTATATGGTAGTATAGTTATAGTACTAATATGCTTTTTCATCCTTATTTTTTTGCGAGGTATATAAAGCGAGTTTTCTGCGGGATACCCACCCTTAGATGCACTAATGGTTTAGCCATTTACTTTGCCATTTTTTACCGTTTCATCCTACGCGAAAGTTTAAGTAAACTACGCAAAACTTGGACTAAGGGCTCTGGTCGGGGACGGATCTAGTGGGCATAGTCCCACACTTTTCAATACAAAGAATATTTTTGGCCTTACGCATTCCTAGCACAGTCGTGGTATGGTACGTTATATAAACCTAGGACAGACACCTAAATTAGTACATAACAGAACCTTTTAGAGTGTAAGGGCGACTGTTGATGTTGATTCCATTGACAGGCGCCGGTTCGGGCACGTTTAGCTCCTGCCAATCGTTCTGTAAGACATATAAAACATTTAATTGTGATAACTTACTAAAAAATGTATTGCGACTGATCAATTCTTATTCTTTTAAATCAGTAGGTAATTAATGAATGAACAATGCGTCAATGGATTATCGTTAGTATACAGATTTGATAAACCTGTTTCACATGTGCAGAAAGCATTCAGTGAACGTATTGAAGCAGGGAAATGGTGCAACACTATATTTAAATTATTGTGTAATTTTGCAAAAATGAAAAACCAGAGACTACCAACATTTGAGACAATATATTTCTTGAACTATTAATATTAAATTGTAAAGTCTTAGTAAATATTATATTTTATTTCGTAACTACTTAGGTATAGTGGGTTTATTTTGCGTTTAGAAATGCACAACCTTGCTACCCATCAGTAGCAAAATTACTTTCTACGTGTGCTCCAGTTACCATTTTTGGGGCAACTGAACTACGAAAAAAGTAATTATTTTTCACCAAAGCTGGCATAACCAACTGCAACCATGTACAGAATTCGCACGAATCGATGTGCCATCCATGTAGTAATTTTGACATTATTGTTGATCTTTCAAAAATTGCTCAGCCGCTTTCGATAGAATACCAATTTTTTTTCATCGGTTCTCAATTGGCGAAATTACGTCAATCAACATACACAAAACAAAAATGCATACAGACGAACATAGGTAGTAGGTACCTCCTCTTTTTTGGAATTCAGTGCCGGTGCCGGCTCCAGGGCCGTTGAAAATGTGGACGGGCGTTAACTTAGCTGTGCACGTGCAGTACGTGCAGCGCATTCGAGACATAAGCAGCTTATGTCTTTCTTTGAAAAACTTGATAAGATAACAAACCCTAGCAGTGCCTTCCAGCTTCTATCGCGATCCGGTACGATCTTTAATTTTTTTTTATTTTTAATAAATGCTCGTTATAAAATACTTTATTTGTATGCTGCTTCTATACTAAGCCCAAAGAAACTTACAAAAATAAACAAGTCTTACCAGTAATTCCGTGTCCGGGATCCGCGAAATAAAGTCTTCGATATCATTATTGTATATTTTCTCTGATCTCAAATGATTTCTTGAATATTTATAAATACCTAAAACAAATAGGGTAATAGGATAAAAGTTATCTTAAAATGGGCAGGAATTTAACATAGCCTAGAACATTTGAAATAACATTCGATAATTATGATTATGAAATGTATTACCTCAGATTAATCTCTAGTAAGACCAACCAACCGGTCTTATTAGAGATTTATAAGGGAAGCCTATGTCTAGCAGTGGACGTTCTATGGCTGATGGATGGAATTATCTTAAAAATTAATTATTTTTCGCAAAAAATGGCATGACCGACTTCAACCGTGTACAGAATTCGCGAATAGTACGCACGGATCGATGTAGCAATTTCACATTATTGTTGATTAATCAAAAATGACTCAGCCGATTTCGATAAACTTTAAATGAGTCCAACTTCGAAGTACACTCTTTGCAATAAAAAAGAGTTATTTACGAGTAAATTGGACTACTACGTAAAAATTATGCGTGGTTAAGCACATAAATATAAATAAAAATATCTACGCGTCGAATTGAGTACCTCCTCCGTTTCGTCGGTTAAAAAATTGCGCTCGCTGCGCTTGCGCTCAGTAATATTGGATACTTGTTTACTTTGTTGATTTTACCCTCTATTAATAAAATATACCAAAATTTTCCAATACTTTCGATGTATTTCGCAATTTTTGAGAATTGTTGAATTGGTGGTAACGGCTGTTTCAGATTCCAGTCTGCCCGTGACCACGGTCGATACAACTCGGCCAAAACGTCGGGATGAGGAGGTATTTATTTATCTCGAAATTTTAGTGCGCGATTAGTCCCGTAGTATACAATAATATTGCCCGAATGATTTTTATAAATAATGAAACAAACAATTTAGTTTGTTTGTTTCATCATTGTTTGCTTTATAATTAATAATAAATGACTTAAAGAGATTAAGCACTGATTTCAATTATATTGTGAAATTATGTTAAAAGTAAGATAAACTTACCAAAAATCATCATTAAGTAATTGAACGGTATCAGGTAGAGTCCCGCGGCGGCGAAAACCAGCAGCATCATCGTGATGTAGCTCAGAAATGGCACCTTAAAACTTATTAAGCTGAAACAGAAATTTGGATTTCTCACAATACGTTTGAAAAGCAGAGTGATTGACTTCTCTATTGCACACTTGAAATAGACATAAACGCCCTTATTACGGTCGTGAGTCTTAATTTCTCATGAATTCTCGTATGTTGATTTCTTTTGAATACTTTGATGGTTTACAACCCTATGTACAATTTGTACAATGTATAGGTGCTATTATCAAAAAATCCTGGGCGGTTGCCGTATCTACACTAACAAATTGACGGATTTGTTAAAAATAACTCGCCAATATCTCATATACTTAGGTCCCCCAGTAGAGCTTGTGATCACCAAGGTAGAAAAGATCGCTTGCAATCCTATTCCGTCATAGCTGTATCAATAATAACACCTGTACTTGTACTGGAACTTCAAAGAATGCGACAAAGAACCACAAAAACACAAAAAATACAATAACTCACTTATAAACTTTCTCCGATAAAGCAGCTAAGTAATTAACGCTATTGTTGATTGTCATCGTCAAATCTGGAAGATCTTGTATGATATCAGTCAAGCCTTTTTCAGGTTTGGTCTTATCGAGGAGCCCCTTTGATTCTTTGCCAGGACATTCTATAATGCCATAACCCCTCATGAACGATCTCTCTGAAAAGGGGGAATCATTTTTATAAACTAGCTTATGCATCTTCTTTGATCTTCAAACTGTCTCATTGTTGCGCGACAAAGAACAACATTAAATAACAGAGTAAAAAATTATAATAATAATAGTATTTACACATAAAAATGTATGTTTGTAATCATGAAAAAAAGCTGGTACTTAGCTCGTGTATTTTTTTTTTCATTTCAGTGGGTATTATTATCTTATTTAAGACAAAATTTAAAAAAAATATTCATTTAATAAGAAATATTTCTAGGTTGTGAGTTCAAAACAAACTACGTTAAGCGTGCGCACGCGGCGGGTGCACGGAGCGGGCGCTTGCTCCTGTAGAAACCCGTCGCACGCGTCAGCGCCTGTTAGCGCTGCTCCAACTATCTTTCATTACATACAGCGAGGCGGGACCCGCCGCGTGCGCACGCTTACCGTAACGAAGGCTCTTAAGCTACTTTTAGGGTAAAGAGTTATAAAAGAAAACTTCTAAAAACTTACGTTGATGTCGATTGAATATCCAAAAGTAGAAGAACGGCGCCAATAATAGTAAGGGAGCAGTCCATAGTTTGAAATGATACCAAAATAATAACCAGAGCAGTAAAGCTACGCAACACAACTCTTGGTTCTCCCATTCAAAAAGACGTCTGTGAAAAAGATATATGGTTTAATTTACTTCAAGAAAATTGGTTGTCTGTAAAGAAGTCGGTTTACGGATGTTAATTTATTTTCATCACATCTATTCGAAAAGGACTACTTGGTTCGCCTTTAAGTGCGCCCAAAGGAGGTGTTTTCTATAAGAACTTATAAATGCGATGGAATTATCTTTGCCGCGCACTTTTTGAATTTGGAACAAATAAGTACGACGGAATGATCTTTGCAATGTTAATATATAGTTAATATATGGAAGTATTTGTAATGTTAATGTTCAGCGCCAAGAAAATGAATGAAAAGAATGTAAATATAAGTTTTCATTTGTTTAATTATTAGATACCATACAAATTTAGTTGTAACTCTACGTTTTATTAAATAATAATATTATAGTATAATATGAGGCGCCTTTTGTTTTCTCATAGAGGTGATGAAAAGTAGAGTGTACCACTCGAGCGCAAAATATATTTTTGGCTCGGGCGACGTACTTTGAATCCTTCGCTACGTTCAGGATTCTACTAAAGAATCCCTAATCCCTAATCCTCCCTCGCTCTGGATTTAAAAAAGTGCTCTCGCCGTAAAAATATTATGTTGCTCCCATATGATACAATCTACTATTATTAACGTGATAACGTCATAAGAAAACATTGTTGAATCTACAACTGAAACAAGCCGAAAGCTTCGGCCGATCGTGCCTCTCTATCGCTTGTTCCACGCTCTTGCTTGCACGCTCGGCTCAGGCGGAACGCGACATAGTTTCGCGCGTGCAGCCGGCGTTCATCGTTATCAAGTTAAAAATTTATACTGATTTTGTAAAGTAATATTTTTTTATTTTCGATACCATGAAAAGCTATCAAGTATGTAGGTAGGTACCTATATTTTTTCGTGATATTTACTGCTTTTCATCATTACCATCATTTTAGCTATAGGATATCCACTGCCAGGCATAAGTCTCCCATATTAGACCAATCGGAAACGACTTACATCCTGTAGATCTGCGAGTTTGTCGATAGTCTTTAGTAAATATTAATATGTTACAGTACCCGTAATACAATATATGTAATAGTGTACTTGTAGTTGATGTACCTACCATCCACTAATCATCATCATCATCATTTCAGCCATAGGACGTCCACTGCAGGACATAGGCCTCCCCTAATGATCTCCAATAAGACCGGTTGATAGCGGCTTGCATCCAGCAAGTAGCCCAATGAGCCATGGAGAGAGCTATCGGAGTTTCTCTGCGAGATCGAATTAGGAATGAGGAGATCTGTAGAAGAACCAAGCCCAGCGGATTAGCAAGTTGAAGTAGCAATGGGCAGGGCACATAGCGCGGAGAACTGATGACCGATGGGGTCGAAAAGTTCTCGAGTGGAGACCACGTACCAGAAAGCGCAGCGTAGGACGTCCACCCACAAGGTGGAGGGATGACCTTATTAGGACCGCAGGATCCACTAATAGGTCTGTTTTTTATTACTTTATAAGCATGAATATTTTATTTTAATGCTACTGCTCTACCTGCGTCTTAACGCGTAAATTAACACGTTAATAGCGTGAACAACTGAACATAATGGGAAAAAGTGCTGTTTAAAGACAATCAAACAAAGACCCGCAGTTTCTTTACCGATTTGACAAGAGCGCGTTGAAGTCTGTACGCGCTTTACGATTCAAAAGACATCAACGCGCATCCCGTTTTTTTTTACCGACTTCCAAAAAGGAGAAGGTACTATGTTCGGCTGTGTGTATTTTTTTTAAAGTGAAACTTCTTATGCTACTTCCAACAAAGTTGCGTTAAATGTTTAACGCTACCATGGAGATAGTTTGAAAGCACTGTTGCGTCAAAGTTTCACTTCTTCCGCACGGAGGGACTCCATCTATATTTTCGCCAATTAGGAACCGATTAAATTTTTTTTTAGTTCGAATGAGTACTACCAAGATGGTCCCAAACTATTAAATTTTATCGAAATGGGCTGAGCCGTTTTTGATAAATCAACAAAATGTACATGGATGTCACATCGATTCGTGCAAATTATTTGGAAGTCGGTGTTGCGATTTTTTGTGAAAAATAATAATGTCATATGTATTTAAAATTTACACTAGCATTAAAAAAAGCTAGCAAATTAAGATTACATAAATCAATCTAATAATTTTTTGTCATCATTTGGTACGTCTGTATTTTTGTAGTACCTACATAATTATAGGTCAATTTTAAAAATATAAAATATTGCTATCTCTATTTCACATGTAGGGTAAAAAAATGACAGCGATATTTCAAGTGAGTGACTGAATCTCTGAATGTATATAGGCGACATGATAATAATTTAATTGATCACATAGCGGACTCAGGAATGTTACGAAATGTAGAAAATAGACCCTGGACATATTTTTAAATAACTTCATTATCTTATAACTGTATACTGTATCAGTCTCTTAATAGTTCACTGCAGGACAGGTATGCCTACCCACGAAGAGTGATTGGGCCATATCCACCACGCTGGCACAGTGCGGGTGGATTACGCCATCAAATTTCTTCTACGGACGTATGCAGGTTTCCTCACGATGTTTTCCTTCCTAGAAAAGCCAGTAATATTAAGTTCTGTAAAGACATTCTAAAGAACTCATTGGGATTTGGACCCACGACCTCACAATTGTAAGGCGGGCATCACTACCACTATACCACCACGGCTTCTTCTCTTGTAGCAATTATCTGTAAATTTATTACTCAATCATCTGTGTTGAAATTTTATTACTAAGGTTATAATACCTTGTTTTTTGATAAGATTATTTTAATTACTAGTTACTTGTCAGATTAGTAATGCGCATTATTTCGAAATCACGTGTACCTATTGTACTATTTTGTACAATATATTACTCGATAACACATTATGTTTATTACTTGGAAGTACTTCATCCTATTAGGAGTAGTCAGACTAAATAACATGTATCTGTCTAGATACCGAATCGGCTGAGCAAAACGGCCCCATAAAATAAATATTCACTAAGCATATTATTATAATGGACCACATAATACCTGTGATATGTACGGGCAAATGTCAAAGAACTGGGCCGTTTTGTTTGTGATTGATGTTTATGTTTGTCCATCTAGACATAATATACATAATCAATGTTGCTATTTCTATTTTTAAAAATCCGTGTGTTCAGCAGTGAACTTATACTTATATTGCTGATATGATGACCATAATATGGTAAATCAGACTCCGTTAACAGAAATGCTTTTTTGACCCAAATAAAAGACAAAATTCCCTATATTTACAATTTTGTTTGGCAATGTTATGGTGAACCCTCCAAATTAATGTACAAAAATAATATAATATTCTCTGAAACTGGGTATCAGCAAGGGGACCCCCTTGGGCCAGCTCTTTTTTCATTGGCAATTCATCCTATCATTAAAAAATTAGAGTCAAAATTTAACGTTTGGTACCTAGACGATGGGTCCCTTGGAGGTGACGTCAACACTGTTTTAAAAGACTTGCAATTTTTAACCACAGAGTTTAATACTATAGGGCTAACCCTAAATTTCTCAAAATGCGAGCTTTTTATTCCAAATTCCTCAACAGTCCATAAAGATGAGATCACAAACCTTTTCGAAAAAATTGCTCCAAGTATCAAAGTTTTAGAGAACCGATCGCTTCGTCTCTTAGGTTCCCCGATTCTAGACGAGTCAATTCAAGATTTTGTTGAAGAAAAAATTTGCAAATTTTATTCAGTGTCTGACCGTCTTCAAAAAATCAACATTCATATGGCCTATTTTATTATTTGTTACTGCCTTTTTGTCCCAAAATTTATGTATTCTCTAAGATGTTGTCAGCTTTGGAACCACCCTTTATTTTTACAACAGCTTGACAACGTACAAAAGGATACACTCACCACCATTCTAAACACCCCTTTAGATGAACGCGCTTGGCGCCAAGCCTCACTGCCTGTAAGGTTTGGTGGTCTCGGTATACGCAAAATTTCCAGTGTAGCTTTGCCAGCTTTCTTGTCCTCAGTTTTCAGCACTCAAAAAATAGTAAAGGATATATTATCATCTTCTTTTCCAAATTTAGAAACCAACAATCTGAGTAGCGCTGTTGAAACCTGGAAAAGAGCCTGCCCAAGCCAAACTTTACCCAAGGCTCCCATTTCTCAGAGACAGTGGGACGAGCCGCTTTGTGAGTTGGAACTATATAACCTAACTCAAACATCGAGTTGCACTGCAGAGCGTGCTCGCTTGCTTGCTGTTTCGAGATGGGAGTCAGGGCTTTGGTTACATGCCCTACCTTCCAGCAACGTAGGTAACCTTCTAGATGATAACTCCTTCCAGATAGGCGTATCTCTACGTTTAGGTGCCGCATGCCTTGTCCCGCATCGCTGCCAATGCGGCGAAATGGTCGACCGATTCGGCCACCACTCTTTGTCTTGCGCAAAAAGTGCAGGACGCTTTTCGCGACACGCCAGCCTGAACGATGTTATCCGCCGGGCCTTTGTCAGAGCCGGCGTCCCGTCAGTCTTAGAGCCTAATGGACTGTCGCGGGACGACGGTAAGAGGCCCGACGGAATGACATTGGTGCCATGGAAGATGGGACGACCTTTAGTGTGGGACGCTACATGTGTTAACACACTGGCGTTGTCCCATCTTCCTTGCACAACTGAGAAAGCTGGTACTGCAGCAGCTAAAGCTGAAAACCTCAAACGGCACAAATATGAGTCGTTGGACAGAATGTACCATTTTGTGCCGTTTGGGGTTGAGACTTTAGGTCCGTGGGGACCGGACGCTCACCTTTTATACCAGGATCTGGCTAGGCGACTGGTAGAGGTGACACGTGACCAGAATGCTGGCATCTATTTTGGTCAAAAAATAAGCATATCAATTCAACGAGGCAACGCCGCCAGCATTCTGGCCACGTTACCCTCTGCCCCGGGTCTTTTAGATTAGTTTTATTTTAGTAATATAAGTTTTAGTATTTAGTATTAGTTTTTATTTTAAGTAGGTTAATTTTTAATAGTTATAGTTTTTAGAATTAAGTTTTGATGTTTTATAAGTTTTGTTGTGATAATAAAGTCTGATCTCCTATACTAGTAAAAAAAATCAGACTTAGAAAGTATATTATACACTAGTTTTTAACCGCGGCTTCGCCCGCAGGATATTTTGATTTTTGACGCAATTTCATTATAATTTATAGCCTATGTGTTATTCTGATATATAAGCTATATTATTGCAAAGTTTCATCTCAATCCGTTTAGTAGTTTTTGCGTGAAAGAGTAACAAATATCCATCCATCCATCCATCCTCTCAAAATTTCGCGTTTATAATATTAGTAGGATATTCATTGCTCAAAGGAGAATACTATCAACAACATAATATCTTCCCCGAAACTTTGATTAGCTACTTATTAATGTTACTAGTAAGTTATTAGTCATACAATTGGTTTAGATACGATAGTATAATAAACATGCTTGATAAGAATATGTAGACACATTGACAAACTATTAAGTACAGATACTAATCAAGGTTTCGTAGTTCCGGTTGATATACCATCAATAATAGAGAACATTTCAAGGAGAAATCAAAGGTTAATAATTTTGAGATTAGTTAAGTATGTTTAGTTTTTACTCGTATGTTTACACTGCAGGGCTATTTTAAATATGTATAGTACATCTGATAAGTAATGTACGTATTCTATACCAAAAAGTTAATTGACTTTCGACCAAATGTTAACAGTTGATATTTATGTTATTTCTGGAGTAATAGTTTTATGTCCAAGGACCAGTGTGTTACCGCCGAATACACGGTCAGTTCAACTGATCAGTTTTTCGCGTCACTCCAACTGGGGGCTCAATCAGTTTATGAAAAGGTGGAAAGGTGGATTTAAAAACGCAGCCTTATTATGAGTTCTCTACAAACTATGGAGAGCATTATGTAAGGAGTATCTCTGCGAGATGTAATCAGAGATGAGGAAATCTGTAAAAGAACCAATATTGCCGACACAGCCCAGCGGATTGGTAAGTTGACCAGGCACATATCACGGAGGCCATGACCGATGGAGTTGTAAAGTTCTCGAGTGGAGATACCAGATACCGACAAGGGCAGGCTACCTACCTATAGTGGGGGCATATTTATATCCAACACTGGATGTCCTAGGCTAAGAAAAACAATACTTTGTACTCACTTGTAGGCTTCATTGAGCTGTATAAGAGCCAGGAAAGCGTCTCGCGTGAACTCCAAATTTTTGTAAACAAGAGCAATGTCGAATTTTGGTGCCTTTTTTATGTGTTTCACTTCACGGGGCCGGAATACTTTAAAACATGCCCTTACCTGAAAAATAAGTGATTTGTTCTAAACTTAACGTTATAAAAGAAAAGGTCCAACTTCATCTCTAAACTTCAGTTTTTTTCTAAACTTCATCTCTCCAGGACGGGGTTTATACATAGAGCCTTAGGATTCAACAAACATAAAAGAAATGTGCAGAGATATTCTAATTGATGTGAGAATACACACATTCAGAACCAAGACTAAATTAGAAATGATGAGGAGAATCATAGACGAAGTAAAATTGTCAACATAGCTTCAGCGAAGTCGTAGTGGCAGTGGGCAGAGCACATAGTTCGTAGAACGTATGGCCGATATGACTGTGAAGTTCTTAAATGGAGATCACGTACGGCGAGCGCAGCGTAGTACTTCCATCGACAATGTGGACCGATAAACTAATCATGACCGCAGGATCACCCTGGATGGATGGCGTTGTTTTTATTTGTTTATTTTTTTCTTAGCTTAAATCTTAGTCTAAGTTAGTAGTTTTAGTGCATTGCATGAATGCCGCGAGCAAACCGGCGACCCGCATGCAGCAACCGATCACGACAATCACGAGTGTGACGCATGTGCCAGTCATCGCTCTCCTCGACCATATTTGAGGGAGAACGACCCGACACATGACGCCGGCGGCGCTCGTCGCCTACCGTTCTTATTAGAAATATATAGTAGAAGTTTATGTCCAGCAGCGGACGTGCTACGGCTACATACTTGTAGGATTCTAAAACAACGATGTCTCCAACAACACCCTGGGGCAGTTGCCTTTAGCACAATATGTTCTGTTGGTTTTGTCTTTCAATACGTACCACTTCAACTCTCCATTGCGTAGGTATGTTCAGATTGTTCAGTAGCCAGACGACAATAGATTCGACAAATACAAGAAAAAGGCTCTGATGGCAGTCTTATCGTTGAAAGGAATACACACAGGAACCAGCTACAAGTCTAAAAATACCCTTGGGCAGTTTCCAATGGTACTGGTTCTTGAGTACTTACTACATCTGTCCTTTTAATCATTGTATCCGTAACACCAAGGAGAGGAAATTGAAGGGATGATCTAAGGCTCGACAAAGACAAGAGATAGGCGCAAGGACATTATAATTAATGAGAGATAAACACTTACAGGATTCCAAAAGAGCGACATCTCCAACAACACCCTGGGACAGTTTCCTTTAGCACTGGTTCTGTTAGACTTGTCCTTCAGAGCGTACCACTTCATCTCTCCGTTGCGTATCCTTAGCAATGGTATGGAAATCCGACCCAAGGATTCGTTGTGCAGGGAGGTCATCAGTGAGCTGTCATACACCTTTACGTCCAGGGTTGACGTCACGTCGTATACGTTACTAAAACATGTTAGAGAGAAATAGATTTTGTTTTTCCTACAATATATCTACAATTGTGATTTATGTGTCAAAATGAAGTGGGTTTTGCACGCCCTCCTTTGTATTAGTACATACCCGTATTACAATACCCGTTTGTTTTTTTTGTTTGAAACTACAGTCAATACTCGGTCTGTTTTAAAAGCTCACGTAACTTCACGTAAGTTATTCTTGTGTTATATTTTGAGTAAAGTAGTCATAAACAATACTTACAAGACGAAATTCTTATTCCAAGTAGGTGCAGAGTTGCTGCGCGCTCTATGCGTCCTGACCCTTTCGTTGTCCACCTCTAAGGAACAATAAGCGTTGGGCTTCCCGCTGAATCCTTTCGCAGAGACAACTTTCACGTACAGCTGTCCAACCAGCTTTCCATCCATTGTTGGGCTAAAAATACCCTGCGATAAATTTAACGTTATTTACTTTGGCCCGTTGAAATTGCATCAACGGCGATACAATACAGAATGCATATAAATTATATGTTTTTAATTGATATCCACAAATTCTTACAAATATATATTTGTGGAAACGGTAAACTTTGAATATCAGAAATTTTATAATGAGAAATTTTATTTCATATAATAGTACACAGAAAAACAAAACAAATATCGATATCCACTATGATTGAACCTACCTACTTAAACTAAAAAGAAAAGAAAAATAATACAAAAATACCAAATATTTAAATTACGTCTATTGGTAATGTGATGCTATGCTACGCCGTAGACAGTCTACGCCACGAGTGGCCACCACTCCACTCGTTGCAGTCTGGCGTAGTCGTTGAGTGGTCAATTTGTAGTTAGTAAACTATTATAAGATAATTTCACTATAATTTAAGTTTCAGAACGGAAACTATGAGCTCTTAACAAGAATTTAATCTCATTGGCTTCTAAATATCTCAGTTTTTCTCCACCTGAAAGACTTGAACTTGACCAAAACCGCTCGGCCACGAGTTCGGGTTTCCGCGGTTACGGCATCAGCGGCGGCGGCGAGCTCTACGAGTACCTACTCGAAGTGAGTCGTCGTGCCGCCATTCGAACATTTTAGTACATTGGTTTCTTACCGCGCGCCGTTCCGGCCTATATCCAAAGCGCGGGAGAAATCTATCTAACAGTAGACGATTCTGATTGACACTGACTGACTGACAGACAGTGCCGGATTATCCGTAAGGCAGATCAGGCAATTGCCTAGGGGCCCCGTGAAACGCAAACGAACTGCGAGTCACGCTCGCCTAGTAAGGGTTACGTACAAATCACTTAGATGCCTGGTATTTAAAAACTATTGAAACACCTGGGGCCTTATTTTGTAAGCGCTCTGGCGTTCGGCTTCGCTTTTCCTCCCGCTCGCTCTCGCGGCGTGAGTAACAGGCGCGAGCAGGAGAAAAAGCGAAGCCGAACGTCAGAGCGCTTACAAAATAAGGCCGCAGTTCTGTAAAGGTTCTGTAATAAGGTCCCGAAAATAACGGTTTAGGTACAAAAAGTTGAATTGTCATAGTGTTGAATTCCTAAAAAGTTTAATTTCCCATAATGTTGAATTATTAAGTTTTCGCAAATAGTCGAATTCTCATAATGTTGAATTCTCAAAATGTATAATTTCCCATAATGTTGATTTATTTAGGTTTCGCAAAATGTTGAATTCTCAAAATGTTAAAATCCTAAATGGTGTAATTTCCCAGAATGTTGATTTATTTTTGTTTTCAAAATGTTCGCTGGGGAATACCACCGACACTAGTAATTTTTTTGAAAATGTATCACATGAATATTTTTAGAATGACTTTTCCGGAATATTTTTTTTTGAAATGACTGATGTTATGGTTACAAGTGTCATATTCTAAAATCCTACATGGGGTTCTTTGGCAAATGTCAAAGTGGTTTCAATCTCCGTAAACATTGATTCTATACCAGTGCTGTCTTTATAAAATTGATAGACCTTGACGAGATCTACATTTCAGATGACAGCTGTCAAATTCAGAAGTGGAACTCTCCTTAACTGTCTGTTCTAGACCATTGCTGTCTTCTCAAAAGTGATAGAGTTCGACGAGATCTATATTTCGGATGACAGCTGTCAAAACTAATAGTGGTTTATCTCCGTAAATATCGGTTCTAGACTATTGCTATCTTCATAAAAGTGATAGAACTCAACAAGATCTACATTTCAGATGACAGCTGTTAAACTGATAGGATCAATCCGGCACTGCTGATATAATGATGACTTTAGATAGATACACACATGTTTGTTTTCCCGTTGGATTTCTTCAATCTCTTCAATGTTGACTTGGTTTCGCCTATGAATGTTGCAAATGGTAATGGATAAATGGACGACTCCATATCCATCGTCTAATAGTTGCCAGATCTCGTGCGTTCGTTCTTTTTCCAACTGTGATAGGTTTAACACTGCACTGCAACAAAAACATGAGGTATTGACGTCTACAAGAGAATGAGCAAAAATTTAGCAGGCATGAGTAGGACTAATCTATGTATAAGATCAGATTCAGTCATTCATCGGCTTTAAACCCTGACACCACCTGACACCCCTATTCAAACTTACTTATATCGGAGTTCTATGGGTCTAGTATGAGTTTGTTGACTACAATTTTATTTAACTAATCAGAGGGTGATCCTAGAGAGTCGGTCCCACAGTACAAAATGTACATATACTGAGTGCCACACAAATTGAAGGATGGGAAGTTAGCCGCAGATGACACTTCGCCGTGATTGGCTAATTATTGCGCATGTGTGCACAATGCCTATACAAATGGCGAAGTAGTGAGCTCGGGCGTAGGGAGCGCGCGGGAGGCATGAGGTTGGCGGGCGGGTGTGCCCCGGCGTTTCGTCTCTCTGCCTTCCGCGCGTACCCATATTTCGGCTTTTGTGCAGAACGCTGCGCATAACTTCCTATCTTTCAATTTGTGTAGCGCTTAGTATAATAATATTTACTACTAGAATGTTCAAATGTAGAGCATTTGAAAAATAGTAGAAAAATTACTAATTTCGTAACTCGAAAACTACCCAGGGAGTGATCCTAGAGGAGCGGTGCCCTAACATAAAATATACAGAATGATATATATGTACTATTTTTTATTCTCTAATTAATTAGTTGAAATATCTAAGGAGAGCCAGAAAAGTAAGAAATAATTAATTAAGAAAATCGACCAGGAAGTGAACCTAGAAAGTTGGTCCCATATTATAAATTGCTCAGAATGATATATCCTACTGTTATTTTCTAATTACTTGTTTTGGCCGGCACTTCAGATCTAGCCCAAAATTAATGATGTCCTTTCAAATCGATGAGTTTACGTAATAGCTCTATAGAGCGCGTAAAATACTTGACATTACTATACTTGGGGTACGTAACTGATCGTAACAGAAATCGGAAAGCAAAAAATAAATTAATCATAGCCAGATTAATTCACAAATACATCTGTTACAAGTCATTTAAATAGTAATCATAAACATCACCTCTTGAATATGCTACATGTAAAATTAGTTTTTTGACTATTCAAATAATAGTCAAAAAATTAATTGAGAAATTCTTTTATCATTGTACTTACAATCGGCTACAAATACACAAACCTGCCCATAAAAGTTTTCTGCTTCCCCTTATCCCAAAGGGAAAGTGTGAGTAAGTCATCCTTCAGCAGGTAGAGTTGGAAGCGCTCCCGCCACACTGGCTGGAGTATGTTCTGCACCGTTTTGGATTTTACTGATTGTGAACCCAACCTAAAATTCAATAACAAAAAATCGGCTAAATGCGAGTTTAACTCGCGCACGAAGTATATCAATAAATAACAAAAAAATCAGCCAAATGCGAGTTTAACTCGCGCACGAAGTATATCAATAAATAACAAAAAAATCAGCCAAATGCGAGTTTAACTCGCGCACGAAGTATATCAATAAATAACAAAAAAATCAGCCAAATGCGAGTTTAACTCGCGCACGAAGTATATCAATAAATAACAAAAAATCAGCCGAATGCGAGTTTAACTCGCGCACAAAGTATATCAATAAATAACAAAAAATCGGCCAAATGCGAGTTTAACTCGCGCACGAAGGGTCCCATTTTTTTTACTTTAGGGCGAAAGAGAATAACTAAAAATAATTTGTAGTAAGCGTAATTAGTATTAATTGACTGCCTCCGTGGCTCAGTGATTAGTGATACTGACTACTGAAAGAGGCGTGGGTTCGATTCCCACTCAGGGCAAGCATTTATGTGATAGGTGTTCGCTCTATGTCTGGTTGTTATTAGTAATTAACTATCTAAGTGGGCTCGCGCGTGGTGATGGCAAAAGACCTGACGGCATGACGCTGGTCCCATGGAAGTGTGGACAGCCCTTAGTATGGGACACAACTTGCGTCGTTACTTTGGCACCGTCACATATTTCTGAGACTCAGAGTAGGGCTGGAGCGGCGGCCAATTCGGCAGAGCAGCACAAGCGGCGCAAATATGCTAACCTCGGTAGTAGTTACATATTTGAGCCATTTGGAGTTGAGACTTTGGGTCCGTGGGGGCCGGGAGCTCATCTTGGTTTCAGAAGTCTTTCTGAGCGTCTGGTGGACGCGACGCGTGACCAAAATGTTGGTGTTTATTTGGCTCAACGTGTAAGCATTGCCATTCAGCGTAGCAATGCTACCAGCATGCTGGGCACGCTGCCAACTGGCAGAGGGCTTGAGCATTTCGATTATCTTTAGACTTTCAAGGGTCTGTGGATGATCCAATTGCTTTCTATGTAGTAGTAGTGTAGGTAGTTTTAGCAAAAAATTGTATATGTGTAGTGACAAGCTTTGTTTGTCATAATAATATGGCTGCTAGAGACTGATCACAAGCTTTGCTTAGTTTGGGGTCAGAGACCGTTTTAAGATGTCCCCTAATATTTATTTATTTATTACCGTAGCATTTCTCCAAATAAAATGCAATTTTCTGATTTACCTAATTCAAAATTCGGAATAGGTAAACGCTAATAGCTCCGGAGGTAGGAGCAAAAAATGTAAGCACTTTCTAAATACTAAATGTTTAGTATTACGTTACCATAGCAGTGTACATCAATACCCCGGTGTAGAGAAATAATTACAAATAAGTTTAGCGATAGACTCGCTTATTGCTATACTTATTGCTGTGCTCGCTTATTGGCGTATTGCTTTACGACGCCAATGTAACATTATACCAAAATTAAGCTTTTAGAAAATAGTTCCAATTCACTCACCTCCTAGGCTATATGATTTAGTCTAGGCCTAACGCTAACGCTGAGTAAATCAAGTATTTTAACCACTCTACTGTGTGTTTAATACGAATTAAAATACCCACCGTATTTTGCAGTAAACTCCATGAGGCATTCCATCGGTAGGTGAGTTAGGAAGCCCTTTTGCTTCCACCAAAACTATGCTTACTATAGTCCCCCATCCGTTCGATGTCTTTTTTACGGGAGATTCCAACTTTTCACGCTAAAAAAATAAGTAACATTTCATTTAAAACACAATAATTAAGATTTTATTTACGCAATCGTGTGCGGAAGTCCATTTGTGTTTTGTTTTTCGTCTGCTTGCGGACTAATACGCCCTGTTCAGCTCCGCACATCTCCCTCCGCTCCACTTTGGTAGTATGTTTACTCAGATTCTGTACCTACTAAATTGTACTGATATTTCAATAGTTCACTGCTCATCGCAGCTTCAGTCGTAGGCCTACTTTTAGTCACGAAGGGAGTCTGTCTAATTGTACCAACCTTTTGAATTTCATTTAAAATCGGGGCTGTTTCAGTAACGGGCGAGTCAGGTTTGTGTCCGATCGTGGGGCTGCCTGGAATCGAGGGGCTGGTTGGCGAGTCGGGGCTGGACTCGAACACTGCACTGCCCCTCTTCCACATCGGACTCACAAGATTAACCAGAGAACTGGGCCGCCATCTATAACAAAAATATAAAAAAGAACATTTAAAACTTCACTTGTAGACCATCACCCTGACTATCAAATTAAATCATAAAATATATCGGAAGGCAATCGATGAGGCTTGTATGGCACCGGAAAAAATGGCGAGAAGACGACGAAGCTCATATCAAATCGTAAATAGACACACTGGACACAGGCTGATCAGCCTGTGTCCAGTGTGTCTATTTACGATTTGATATGAGCTTCCAGCCTGTGTCCAGTGTGTCTATAAATAGACAAATTTACAATTACAATTTATTTATAAATTTACGATTTGATATGAGCTTCGTCGTCTTCTCGCCATTTTTTCCGGTCCAAAGGTGACGTCCACAAGTGGTATATTATTCAGAGAAAAATCGAACCAAGATGATATATACATAATTTGAAAGCTTGGTTTATGGGCTTCCCAAAAATATTTAATTTAGATTTTTTCACCCCTCCATTTTTTTTTTAATGTGAAAAATAAATTGTATGAAAAATAACAATACTGCTTATTACTTTTACTAGTTTGGCGATGATAAAGTGCTTATATTGTTATTTTACTTGCATTCGTAGCTGATTCTTACACATTCATCACTTAATTTGATAAAATTAAAAATTATAACCTACTAGTGTGACCAGTTAGTAGGTACAATGTGACATAAAAACACTTTAAAAGTGTGTCTAATTGGTAAAAATGCTTTTATTTAACAATTTGGAGGTTAATCAATCAGGGTTGCTAGAGATAAACTACCTATTAAGCCAAATATATTTATTTATCCTAATAAATTCAAAATTATTTTTAAAAAAATCGGAGGGCTCTTTTTTATTTTTAACTGATGTAATAGACTCAGAAAAATATGAACTTTCTCGAAATGTAACGTGTGTTGTGGTTCGAATTTTTGATTATTATTATACCAGCCTTCATACATTTTGTGGACATGTCCTTTGTGGTCTAGGGTGTAGGCTTATTTAAAAGATCCCTATTTACTAGAGATTTGCAGACGTCTAATCAGCCGCTGATTAGACGTCTGCAAATCTCTAGTAAATAGGGATCTTTTAAATAAGCCTACACCCTAGACCACAAATTTGCTTAACGTCAGGCATAATGTGTCAAAAGCAGACCTATATTAAATAAAAAAAGATACTTAGATGTATAGACGAAAAAATCTGAAGGGATATATCATCTCCATCTCATATCTAATGACCTATTCTCAGAAGTTGCATACCTACCTACTGCAAAGCCAGATATCTAACTCAATCAAAAACCCGCAAGACCATAAAATGTACAGATTTTATATATTGTATACACACAGGCACAGTGGCAGATGTGGCACAGAGCCACGGCTAGGTCTTTGAAAATCAGTGTATTATTATATGTAGCACTTAATATCCAAATCTTTAACGAGAGAAATGAATGAAACAACCACAGCAACAAATTCTAATACACTAGTAATCAGGTAAAATCATCTTGATCACACATCGGCTTCCATATCTAGGTACAAGAAACAGAATTAAAATCACAGTTGTTTGGTACCTATACTCAATATAACATGCCAAATATACTTAATCGTTAAACTCACAACATATTTAAATACCTATATCGCACAGATCAGTAGATCCTAATTTCATCATCATAATCCCTTATCCCACAAGGTGAGGTCGGCATAGCACGTTTCCTTTCGCCGCTCTATTCTATCATACATCATCTCATCATCAACTCCTTTCTCTCGCACATCATCTTTCACACAAATTATAAATAGATCCGAATTTATTCCGAAAAATAGCACCATTTTGCACTTCAGGGGATGGAGCATCCACCGTACTTCCCTCTACCACGGAGCCCCGCGACAACATCTTTACAACTAAACCATTATCTTTGAACTAAACTACGAAATATTACTGCGCTTGTCAAAATTATAATAAAATAAAATTGCCAACAGTTAATAAAGTATCTCACAGATTAGTAGATCCAGTTTTGTTTCGAAGAAAGCCACCACTTTGCACTTCACCACCAGCATCCACCGAGCCCCCCCTCCTCAACCGCGGATTTTGGCCACCAGGCGACTCACGCGGCAGCATGTTTACAATTAAACTGCAAAACTGGCCCTATCATAATTATTTTTTCTTTACCCTTCAAATCTCTTACGAAAGCCGATAGCATAATCATTACTGATACTGTGATGCCAAACAATAATACTCGTATCTATCGTGCACGCCTTATCGTTTACTTATAACTGATTTTTGTAAGACCTTGTTCTGATTGAAACGCATTTTTAACAGACTTCAAAAAAGGAGGTTCTGAATTCAACTGTTCTTTTTAGGGTTCCGTACCTCAAAAGGAAAAAAACGGAACCCTTATAGGATCACTTTGTTGTCCGTCTGTCCGTCTGTCCGTCTGTGTGAAATTTAAATTGTATACGTATATCGATGAACTCTTGCTGTTGTGTAAAAGAAAAACTTCTCAGTTATCGTTTAAAAATTTAGAGCCGTTTATGTCGTAAAAAACCGCATATTTCGACACCCACAAAAATCAAAACCTACAGGGTACTTCCCGTTGACACAGAACTATGAAATTTGACAAGAAGCATTGTCTTAGAGTACACATATAGGAATAAATCTGAAAACTGCACATTTTTATTTACATCACAAAAAATAGGGCCTCAAAATTCACAAAATATGGGCTCAAAATTCAAAGTGAGTAAATCGTATCATGTGAGGTGTCTTATAAAAGAACTTCATTAGCACATGCTAAAACAGGTTTTTAATTATTTTAACAATGTGTCTGTACGGAACCCTCGATGTGCGAGTCTGACTCGCACTTGTCCGGTTTTTTTTGCTTGTGATAACGTAATTATTCCTCCCTCCTTCGTGCGAATCGTTCGTACAGTAAATAATAAGTATTTTTTGGTAAAAATACTTATTATATTGGGAATAAAATAGCTCAATCATTGCGATCTGCATAAAATATGATACAAAAATCGCTCGAATTGATATAGGTACTTAATTATACCATTTTTAGAAATTCGAACAAATCCCGCACCAAACGCTAAGGAACCCCAGCTGACTGACTCCGGGGTTTGTACATAGACCGCAAAATAAAAAAAATGCTTTTAGAAAATATTTGTATTTTATTGCTCTCACCTCCCGGGCTCAAAGGAATCATAAAAATCGGTTCATAATTGGCGGTAAAATCAAATAAAAAATAAGTCAAACCGAGGACATCCATTTTTGAAGTCGATTGATGACTTGCGTGCACAAATGTATTTCAATCAGGACACAGCTTTAGTAAACTGAAATATCGCACCTACCTATACACAATATACCTACTAAAATATGTCATAGAGATATATGAAAGCTTATACTTAGTTATGTACAGAAAATATTTTTTTTAGAATTTGGTATCATTTTGGTGGTCAACGAACATTGATTTAAATACAACCTACGAAATACCTACAATACCTAGGCAGTTAGTTTTATGTAGGTACATACCATTTCGTAACATCAATATACGTATATGATTTATGATCTACCCACTCAGGTATAGCTATAAAATAATTATGACTTTTGGCAATCAACAGGCTAGTTAGTGTAGTTGCAACTTAGGTATAGGTATCTAGAATTGTATAGAGTAGTTATGTGCAAAAAGAGAACCGTCGTGGCGTTACGGAGAACTAACAATAAGATTTTAATCAGCAGCCAAGGTACCGACTATACCTACTTGGTAGACGCGAGTACTGATGAAAACCGAATTGGTGTCTACCAAGTATCACACACTTTTAGTTGTTGTTGTGTGTGTAGTTGTAAACACTTCTAGCAATGACAGAGCAGAGTTGTCATTTTGTCAACGTAACAAAATTAGTAAAATGGCACACGGGCGACCTCACCTACGACCCTACTCTAGACGTTATACGACGCTTCTCTTTTTGCACAAACTCAATCATATTGATTACCTATTTCGTGTGCATTAGGCATGGTACACACCGGCTTTTTAATAGACTACCTACTACATACTAAACATATGCTTATACACGAATAGTGATTGCACCTTCACCATGTAGTCATGCATGCTGGAACACCGTCAGCAACAATAACAGTTGTTCATTAGCAGCTCTACCCAGAATAGCCGGACGGCAAAACCGCTGAGTACGCGTCTGGCTCTACGGTGGTCCGGTATGCATTAGCGTGGGAGTCGATAGATAAGACCGCTCCCGTTAGCTTTTAGTTTAGCTTTAAGTTAGTTATAATTCAACTCCCATTGTAATCGGACATAATTAAATAAGTGAAAATTCATTTTTGTCTTTTTAAAAACAAAAACCCGCGGCCCTCAATTTTGACTGGCGCAGCCGGTAGGATTGCTGGGATACGTCGCGTAAAGTCGTAAGGTGTTATTCGCGCGTACACGTAGTTACGGTTTCTTAAATTCAGTGACCGGGCTCGCAGCAATCCGAACCAACAAATAAATTTGTCTTCATTGGACGCGGCAGTTTTTACAAGGCATTACTAACTACAGCAGAAGGATGAAGACGGGCGTTATGTGAGTAAACCTTTTCGCATTCCATTCCCTGTTTTCATTTATTTCCGTTGGTTAGACCAAATAATCGTTATTTGATTTTCCATTGCGTACTGACATCGTCGCTATAATTTCGTTTACTTAGTTAAACTAGTTTTATAAATTGTGTTAAGGTATTAATTAAGATAAATATAACAAAATGGTAGACCAGCCAATCAGAATTGTACCCAAAGATTTATTATGTATAATACCTAAATATGAGGGGGAAGAAAATCTGCTAAATCTTTTTATAAGAAAAGCACACTATATATATAACGGGTATGGCTCAACAACTAATGCAGTACAGCAACAATATGTATTCCACGCAATTACCAGTAGATTGCATGGTAGAGCCGCTGCTCTACTAAGTGAGCGCGAAGATATAAATTCATGGCCCGCGCTCAGAGAGGTATTAATTCAGCATTTCGGCGACCCACGCTCCGAGGAGTGTATCGCGATTGAATTAGAACAAATGCGTATTAACAACGGGGAAAGTTACATAGATTTTTGTCACAGGATACAGCAGACCCGTAGCACACTCTTTGCCAAGGTTAATCTTTTAACTGACGAAGGAGTAAAAGCGGCTAAAATGATAGTGTATAATAATATGGCATTAAATGTATTTTTATACAATCTGACTGAGGACTTAATCCGCATCGTACGCCTGAAAGGGTGCCCCAATTTAGAGGTCGCGCTAAGTATAGTCACGGAGGAGGTCAACTTTATGACTCAGTTTAACGCCAAACAAAAACAACGACAGGCCTCGGCCGCACCCAGTAAACCAATAAGCACCATCCCAAATAATAACTATAAATTCGGATTACCAACCAACCCTCAAAACAAATTCGTTGCGCCTAACCCAGGCTTTAAGTTCGGTATTCCGCAACAACCCCAAGGTTTCAGATTCGGCCTTCAGCCCCAAAACACACCCCCACAGATTGGTTTTAGACCTAATTTTCAAACGAGCACCCCACCAACAGGTTTCAGATTTAATCAAAATGCAGGACCCCAGAACTTTAGATTCGGCGCTCCACGACCAAATTTCAATTTCGGACAAGGTCCTAGACCACCATTTAACTCAAATTTTGCAAGACCACCTATGCCACAGCAACCTTTTGGCCACGGATTTAAATTCGGCATCCCGCCAAACGCAAACCGCCCCAAACCGTTAGAAGAACCGGACGTCTCGATGAGGACAGCCCGACCATTGAGGCAAAACATGTTGAATGCCTCAGCTGACACAGAAAACGTATTCTATAATAACGAAATTGTAGAGGAAACAACCGAGCAAAATGTCGATGCCGCATATTACGACGAAAACTACATGTACAATACAGAGGTCCCAGAAGTCCATGACATGCCCGCGGAGGCGTACGATTACGCAGATATGACGAGTACTGAAAATTTTCAGTTAACGGCCTCCAGTTTTCACCCGAAATAATAGAGTTAAATTGCAGTTCTGTTCTAAAATTACCGCACATAGTAATACCTGAAATCAAAGCACGCTTCATGATTGACACCGGAAGTACAAGGTCCTTCATTAGTCCTGCAAAAGCGGACGAATATTTTGCTGCTTTCAAATACTACGAGCCGTTCGAGGTGATAAGTACCCACGCCCGTAGCCAACACAGTGAGGCCATTTGCATACCGCTACTAAAAACTTTCCGATGCGTAGGCAAGCACAAGTTCTACGTGTATGACGTCGACAGTCGTTACGACGGCCTAATAGGAAGCGATCTATTGAAACAACTAGAAGCTACAATCGACATGAAAAATCAGATCCTACAAACACCCTACACAACCATACCAATTATATACAACCCGCCGTACGAAATACTACTAGAGCCCCGAACAGAAGCAAGAGTCAAAGTCCCCACCGACCTACAAAATGGTGAGGCCATCATAGATTTTGTCGATTTTGGACAAGGAGTAAGAATGCCAAGTGCCCTTGTCACGTGCGAAAATTCATTCGCGTACACGGTGATTCAAAATACTTCCGAAGACACTATTTCAATGGCATTTGCTAAGCCGCTTAAAGTAACCAAACACGAAGGCGACGAATGTAACATAAACGTAACTTCGAGTAGTTACGAGGTTGACCAACTCTTAAAAGAAAATCTAAAAAAGTTACGGCTAGACCACACCAATAAAGAAGAACGAGAAGCTATAGAAAAATTATGTTCTGAATATCGAGACATTTTCCACTGCGAAGGTATACCACTTTCTTTCTCAAACAAGGTCAAACACGAAATTAGAACCAAAAACGAGGACCCTATATTCATTCGACCGTACAGACATCCACCCCTTTATAATGAAGAAATCCGGAACCAAGTGACCAAACTCTTAGAAAATGACGTCATAAGGGAATCGCACTCACCTTGGAGCGCACCAGTACACCTGGTACCCAAAAAGACGGACGCTTCAGGCGAAAGAAAATACCGAATGGTCATAGATTATCGCCGTCTCAACGAAGTGACCACGGATGATAAATACCCGCTGCCTAATATCGCCGATCTCTTTGATAAATTAGGGAAATCAGTGTATTTTAGTACCATCGATTTAGCGAGCGGATTCCACCAAATTGAAGTGAGGGAAGAAGACCGACACAAGACAGCGTTCTCCACGCAAGCGGGTCACTACGAGTTTACCCGAATGCCATTCGGTCTGAAAACGGGACCAGCTACGTTTCAGCGCGCAATGGACAACGTGCTCAGAGGATTACAAGGACTGCATTGCCTCGTGTACTTAGATGATATAATTGTGTATTCATCTAGCCTGCAGGAACACATCGAGAAATTGCGTATGGTTTTCGACCGATTGAGGGAGACAAACCTAAAAGTGACATTGGATAAGTGTGAATTCTTCCGCAAAGAGGTACTTTACCTTGGCCATATGATAACTAAAGATGGACTTAAACCTAATGATGATAAGATACAGGCCGTTCTGAATTTCCCAATTCCAACAACGACTACCCAAATTAAAAGCTTTTTGGGACTAGTGGGATATTACCGTAAATTCATTAAGGATTTCGCCAAAATCACCCGGCCCTTAACATCCTGTTTAAAAAAGCGAAACAAAATAGAACTCACAGAAGAATTTGTAGGCGCTTTTGAGAAATGTAAAGAGCTGTTAGTAAATGCGCCTATCCTGCAATTCCCGGACTTCACAAAACCATTTATACTCACAACTGATGCGTCGGATTTCGCGGTCGGTTCAGTAATATCCCAGGGCCCTATAGGCTCTGATAAACCAATAGCCTATGCCAGTCGCACCCTGAACGACGCTGAAACCAGGTATAGTACCGTAGAAAAGGAGCTATTAGCCATTGTTTGGGCCGTGAAGCATTTCAGGCCATACCTATACGGTAGGCGGTTCACCATCTATACCGACCATAGACCCCTTGCCTGGCTCAATAATATGAAGGAACATAACAGCAAACTCACCAGGTGGAAGCTCCGTTTGGCAGAATTTGACTATGACATCGTCTATAAAAAAGGAAAACAAAATTGTGTAGCGGATGCCTTATCGCGTATCAAGGTCAACGCGATAGAGAAAGACGTCGACTCTATGAAGGTCAATGTAGAAAAGAAACAGAAGAGAAACCAAGAAAAGGAAACAGATAGAGACACTCCAGACGACGACAATATAACCGTCTACCAGATAATACCGTCAGAATCAGAAGAAGATAAAAGCGAGGACACAATCATCTTGTCATCCGAATCGGAATACGCCCCGCTTACCCCTCTATATGAACCAAGGTCGCCTTTTTCTATTCCATCCGCAACAAGCGGCACGTTGACAGCATCGGAACACTCGGAAACGGAACATTCAGTTTACGAAACGGATTCTTCCGGAATCCCCATTATGAACGAAGCCATCGATACTAAGCCGAACCAAATATTAATACACACGTGGTTCAGAGGAGAGCTGGCAGTAAAGAACTTATCAAGGCCAAAACAAAAAATTTTGGAAGTCCACTTACCATTGGAAATACTAGATTTAGTAAAACAGTTCTTAAAAGAATACATTAAACCAAAAGTGAAATATTTCATCTAGGTATTTTGAAGATAAAGGACACCGAAAACAATTCGCCGAAGTAATTACCACATTATTCAAAAAGGATACCGTAAAGATTATCGAATGTACGCAGAGGGTCATATATGTTGAAGATGAAAATGAGCAGGTAGAAATTGCGAAAAAGTACCATATTGGAAAAACCTGCCACCGAGGAATAAAAGAGACGACTACGCATCTAAAACGAACATACTATTGGAATAACATGGAGGTTACAGTAGCCACCATAATAAATTCGTGCGACGGTTGTAAAACCATGAAGTACGACAGGAAACCACTGAAACCGGAACTACAACTCACGCAGACACAAACAAAACCATTCCAAGAGATTTTCATCGATGTTTTCACCATAGAAGGAAAATCATATCTAACTTTAGTCGACGCTTTCAGTAAACTCGGACAAGCCATGGCGATTGAGAACAAAACCACACCTGAAATAATTAGGGCTCTTATTAGGTATTTTTCTATCTATGGAGTACCACATAGAATCAGTGCTGACTCCGGGTCAGAATTCAATAATGCCCTGCTGAAGGAAACTTTAAGCCTCTATAAGGTAGACTTACATATTGGTACCCCACACAATTCGAACTCAATGGGGGTGGTCGAAAGGTTTCATTCAACCCTTATCGAAATTTATAGGCTAGCCAAATATGAACACAAACTCACAGATGCAGCGTCAGTAATGACCTACTCGCTCATGTCATATAATCATACAATCCATTCCACCACAGGTCTAACGCCTTTCGAAGTAGTATTCGGTCACACCGACTCTAAGAACCCATTTAATGTCGAATTTAACAGGGAATATACACAAAAATTAGTGCAAGACCACAAAAACCGCATTAAATTCCTATACAAGTATTTAACAGATAAAGCTATAAATATTAAAAAGAAAATCAAGGAGAAACTTGGAGGGGAAAAAGAGTTCAAAGTAAAGGAGGGAGACACTATTTTCGTAAAAGGCGTAAACGTTAGAAGAGGAAAGGATAAACCACGGTACGAAAAGGCGGAAGTCGTAGGAGAAATAGACAGGAACATAGTACCGATTAAAATGAAAGGTCGTGAGACTAAAGCACCAATTAAGGATTTAAAACGTCCTTCACAGGTGCGCCCTGGTCCTGCTGCAGACGTCAGCTGCCCTGGCCCTTCTACTTCAGCAGATCAGGGATAACCCCGGAATCCTCCCGATCAAAGAAGGTCAAGCTCTTATAAGTAGTGATAAGTGGTCTATTATTAAGACTCTAGATTTAAGTTTAATCAGAGACGATTTAGATTTTAATTTTGATAGATATTTAGATTTGAATAAGCATGTAGAGAACCATTTTGGAAACAAACCTATTAACGCAGGCATCAACGACATAAAGACTCAGACAGATTTTATTAAAAATATTACTATGCAGAAATTAAACCAACTAATGCCAGTTAAAAGAGTTAAACGCGGCCTCCTAAATCCTTTGGGATCGATAATCAAATTAATTTCCGGAAATTTAGACAATGACGACGCCATGAAATATGACACGTTAATACAAAATATAAAATCTAAGCAAATCACGGAAAATAAAAGAGTAACAGTGGTCGTAGAAATGCTGAAATCATTGGTGAACATTACAAACGATACTAGAAACAATCTCATTCAATTGGATAAGGCAATTTGGGAAGTTAAGCAACAGTTAATTAACGATAACGCAACTAAGGATACTCTCAAGATAATTAACACGTATCACTTATTTTTCCATAATTTCCAAACTTTCTATACCATATTGAACGAAATTGAAACTACTGTAGCTTTCAGTAAGTTAGGTATGTTACACCAAGCTATTTTAGACTCTAACGAATTGTTGTCAATACTTAAGGATGTAGAACGAAAAGGTAAACTTATGTTCACGGCAAACTTCGAAAATCTACTGAAATTAGAGCAATGTATAGAGTTAAAAGCTTACGCGAAGGAAAATCAAATAACTTTCATTATGGACATACCCCTTGTAGAAAACGACACATATACATACTACAAGGTCCTCCCCCTACCTGTCTCAAATTCCCGTAGCCAAACTCACGTTATCCTGCCAAAATTTCCCTATTTACTGACGAAAAGGTTGAAAACGGTGTCACTAACACGCCCATGTAAGGAAATAGAAGAGTCCTTATTTCTCTGTGAAGAAGATAACTCATCCTCCTTGGTCAAGGATACCTGCATTGCCAACCTGCTCCGATTCGCAACGGATACAACGCAGTGCCACCAGATACCAGTTGACGTAGAAGAGGTAAAAGTGCAGAAAATACAGGACAACCGATGGATGGTGTTTGCCAGAACGGACGTCCTCCTCACTCAAAATTGTGGCAACGAGATAACCCATCACCACCTGCGAGGGACCTACATCGTGACTACAGACGACGATTGCGAAGCCGAAGTCGAAGGCTTAGTCATGAGAAAACATCGAGAGTACTCAAGAAGATTGTCTCTACCTGCATTACCCATTATAAACCTGCCTGCATTGGTGCCGCTGGAGAGGACGCGCTTCGTGGAGCCCTTGAACGTGAAGGGCATAGACCTCACCAACCTACAGCAACTAGCCAGCATTTTAGTGAAAAGTGAAAGTGAAATGGGTCAATATAGTGAGCGTGATAGTGCGATTAACATGAAGAGAATAAGCATAGGAACACTAATTTTATACGTAATTTTAGTTATAGTTTTTACATTTTGTGTTTCATTTTACTTTTATCGACGAAATTATCGTGGCAAAGAAAATCTGCGCGATAATTTCGATCTTAAGGAGGGAGGAGTCATGCATGCTGGAACACCGTCAGCAACAATAACAGTTGTTCATTAGCAGCTCTACCCAGAATAGCCGGACGGCAAAACCGCTGAGTACGCGTCTGGCTCTACGGTGGTCCGGTATGCATTAGCGTGGGAGTCGATAGATAAGACCGCTCCCGTTAGCTTTTAGTTTAGCTTTAAGTTAGTTATAATTCAACTCCCATTGTAATCGGACATAATTAAATAAGTGAAAATTCATTTTTGTCTTTTTAAAAACAAAAACCCGCGGCCCTCAATTTTGACTATGTTGACCATGTATCTGTGTTTTAGACATTATCCATACCTACAGAGATCCAGTATCCACGATGTTTTCCACTAAAGAGCTAGTGGTGGGAAAATCGATAAATTACATTTTATTATACGGGGATATTTATGGGACTCCTGAGATAATTTACAGTTTACAACAAAACAAACCATTTCATTAAGTTTTGACGCAGTGTTTACATTTTAGACAAAAAATGCATTTCGCATCATCATCGTGAGATCATCTTGCTCCTTGTTGCTGGGAGCGAGGTTGCAGCCCCGAGGAATCCCTCTTTACTGCGGCTGGACGCTGCGAGAACACTGCCCGCAGGGCATTTGTCGGAGGGTGCGAGCGTCCGACTCACCCGCGTGGGCGAGTGGTGCTTCCAGCACCCTCTCAGCCGATAGGCTGGTGGCCTTCTAGGCTTTGATGAGCCTGAAACAATAGTTAGCAGGAGTGAGGAGGGGGAAAGGAAAAAAGGGGGGACTATCTTGGGAACGAAGGGGAGGGTGGGTTGGCTTTGTAGGAGAGGCGAGCTTCTGACACGTCCGCGAGGGCGATTAGTAGGTACCTCAAGCCCCTCTCAGCCTGTTGGCCGTCACGGCTTTGTGGGCCGTCATGGCGTTGTTGGACTGAGTCTTCTTACCGAGGGCCTCATTCAGGGTCGCCTACTTCCTCCTCGCCTTCATCTAGGAGAAGATCTCGAGGGAGATTTGCATTTCGCTTGGCTCTTCTTAACGGTAGTCATATTAGTAGTCTGCAATGCCATCTATGGTGGAGTAGCTATTTTTTTGTAACCCCACAAGATGGCGCTATAACAAAATTTACGGCTACTCTCCGCTTGGTGCGCTATTTTCGGCGTCTATTTGAGTTTGTTTGAGCGTCTGTTTCTCGTGGCGCTAGTGTTGTCAAAATCATTACTTTTTCTGGTTTTTCGTAATTTTACGAGGTTATGGAGTGTATAATCAGTGAAATTTTGTGATTTTAGTGGAAATTGTCTATCTAGCAAAATGGAGAAAAGAAAAGAGATGTTAAGTTCACTAAAAGTGTGTCGGTTTTGTCTAACAGCAGAAGAATCACTGATTCCGTTGTACGACAACAAGGCCCGAGCGCCAAAAAATTCTGTGCCTTTTGCACTGAAAATATTAGCATGTATTGCTATAGAGGTAATGTTTTATAATTCTATAACGTTTTTAGCATAAAAGCCAGTGTAAAGCTTTAAAACTGCCACTGTAAATTATACTTTTCTGAATGATTTATGTGGATCCCTAGTGAACTGAACTTGCCACTGTATAGAATTATAATCC
The DNA here is from genome assembly GCA_949316475.1 of Hypomecis punctinalis. Classification (NCBI taxonomy): domain Eukaryota; kingdom Metazoa; phylum Arthropoda; class Insecta; order Lepidoptera; family Geometridae; genus Hypomecis; species Hypomecis punctinalis. The sequence goes on from OX438797.1 coordinate 14,200,440, forward strand.
TGTTTTATTAGTCCTCACATATTTAAGTAAAATTTTAAATACCTAATATTTTATCTTGTAAAAAAAAAGCAAAAATGCCGTCCAATTCAGAAAACATAAATATATATAAACATCTCAAGCGCCATCTATAACAATACCAAAATTTTGTTTGTAGAAATTGTAAAAATAATTTAATTTTTCAGATTTTTCCTTCGGACAACATGCCACAATTTATCTGTCAGCGCTGCAAATTGTTTATGGAACTTAGCTATGCGTTCAAGCAACTCTGTAGACAGGCAGACGAAGCCATTCTCCAGTTCATACAAGGTGGAACACCGCTGGCTCCGATGTCATGGCCAACTCAATTGAGCAAAGTAAGCTGAATGAATTGGTAAAAATATTAGCAGTTAAAATGCAATACCAACTAAGAAATCAAACTGATGATTACCAATATAAATGCATAGTATGCAAAGTCGAGGTCACAGCCCGGACACTCAGCGTTTCTTCATACAAAATCTGCTGTCTTACGCACACAACACTATATTTATTCACAGACACTACACATACGCACGAACGCTACACGGGTATTTGCAGCACGGGTATGGTAAGTGCAGCCCGCGCGCAGAGTAGTAAATCGTGTCCTGACGCGGGGTGGAAGTGAGGAAGACTCAAACGGGTGGGGGGTAACGAGTGGCCGTTCTATACGTAGTATTATTATATCTTCTTTGGCGAGGTTCACAGTCAGGATTGGGTCATCCACAGCTTGTAGCTAACATTGTAGGCGCCAAGAAGTTTGTTTAGGACTATTTTGGTTAGATCTTCTAAATTACACAACAAATTGTAATGCAGTTTTCAAATTTTTATCAGAATATTTCTTCTGGAAGGTTTATAGCTAAAATTCATTTGTAGCTAGGCGAAGCTGGGACATGCTACCTACTAGTTAAGTTAGCAGCAAATTGAATCTGACATTTTTTATTAAGTCTCAAAAAATGCCCAGTTTGCCTACCCGATACAAAGAACATTTTACTGGCAGATACTTTTACCTCGCACCACCCATCAATCATTGGTTGACTATTTGCAGTTTTGATTTCCTTAATGGTTTGATTATGGGCCTGTAAGGTTTTCAAATATAGGGATTATGAATAACTAGCCGCCTGTCCTGGCTTCGCCTGATTGGGGATAATTTATATAGCTATCAACCTTCCAGAAGAAATGTTCAAAAAGATAGCATAAACTGCATTGCAATCTGTTGTCTAGTTTGGAAGATATTAAGCGGATACACAAACAACACAAAAGTAGCGGTTTTGCTTTATACTATGTAGTGATACAGACAATCTGAAAAATTCATGGATATAATTATGTTAATATCCAACTGTGTTTAGAATTATACTTTTTTCATACTTAAACTTTAACAAATCTGGCCAATGTTATGTAATAATTACACCCCAAGCACACCCCCACAATACACCCCAAGTGTGATGTCAGTGCAGGTCACGTCAGCCCCATCTACAGTAAAAATGTTATGTACATTTTTGGCTGTGCAATTTTAAAAGAATATATTTTTAAACATTGATTTTTAAGTAACCAGACATTAAGCATAATACATGTACAGAATGTATTATAACTCCACTAAAATCCAAAGTAAAATTTTTCTTTGTAATATTTTAGGTCTTCAAGTCGGTGAACAAGTCTGAATTGAACGTAGTTAAGACAGTGGTGCAAGGCGGCGCGACTGTCAAAGTAATGGCTGAAGAGGTCTCCGATAGTGAAGAAGGGGAGGAGGACAATGTCTATAATGTCAAGGTGGGCTCTTATTTAGTCAATTTACTTGGAGAAAATAAAAATCTTAATTTCATAAATTATAGCCAACTAAGAACAGACAAGCCTTAAAATGACTGACACAATATGACTTTTTGCTCAACAAAAGTAGCTAATTAAAATAAAACAGTACTATTAACTTGACTTCCTCAGTGGCCCAGTGATTTCTTGGGCCAAAGAGACATGGGTTTGATTGTCTCTCTTTCATTTTACTCATAATAGTTCTGTCTCTAATTGAGATTTTGTGTTTGATAAATAAAAATACACTAAAACTGAGCTTTATTGTCCGATTTCGGTAATTCTTTTTTTATTAGAAAGAGTATGCTTCGAAATCGGTCCCATTTAAATTTTGTCGAAATCGGCAAGAGCCATTTTTGATAAATCAACAATAATGTGAAAAAAGGCTACATCATCCGGGCGTAATTTTCGAGAATTCTATGTATGGTTGAAGTCTATCATGACATTTTTGCAAAAAATAATTATTGTTTACATGATCAGTAGTATAATGTCTGTCTTATTACCACGAGTAGATATGTCAGTGGCTCAGTAGTTCTTCTACATAGACTATCCCTGTATTGATATGCATGTATTGTAAAAAACTCTAAAACAAAGTAACTACAACTTATTAATGTAATAATTATTATTATGTTTTATCAACAGATAGGTGATGGCTCGGAAGAAGGCAAGAGTATCAAAATCATCACAAGCGTTAATCAACCGGGGCCAAAGGGCCGTCAAGGTACCTCCAAAAGTATGCATTTTTTTTATACTTTGCATTTTTATTTTATGTTTGCAATTATGTTAGACTCTATGATGCGTGTGTTCATAGCTTTACAATACTTTATTGCGTAATATTTTCTCCCAATTTTCAGAGCATGTTTGTTTTATTATTTTTTTGTAGTGGATTAATTTAGTCTCCATTTAGAATTATCTTAAAAGCACAAATAATTTTTGGTGTTATTGACATAGATGATTAAAACTATAGATTCAACATTATTGTTCCCGTTTCTTTTCCACTACACCAGAGACTGACAGACTTATATCGCTTTTCTTAATAAATGTGCTATTTTTAGTTGTCTGAAAATTTTATTTGTTAATGTCTTACAGAAATAGACTTTTTTCTATACCAATAATATTGTGTGGTAAATTAAATTTGCTATTTTTAATAACAATAGATAACACAACAATAGATAATGCAGTGGAAACACTAAATATGTATGTACTACATTTCTCTGTCGACTGTCGTAGTTTGCCCTTCAATGTTGAATCTATAATTAAAATAATCTATGTATACAAGTTTCAAATTCGAGAAGGTATGTTTGAAGGAGATAAATAAGTACAAAAGTAAGTTAGAGTGCATATGCAATGTTGTACACTTAAAAGGTCCTTTGTCTCCAAAAAAACGGCCCAACCAATTTCAGTAAAAGGGTTGACAAATTTTGAGTTTTAAATATTTTGTATGTCCCATGGAATGGCGTTCTTAACAAGCCCACTTTTTAATGTCATTTTGTTTGAGACTATGATACTTTTATGTGTACAATTTTATTGTGTAAATGGTAAAAATGTTAAAAAGTGATATGTTAATAGATGTGTCCTTTGACTTTGTAATTTCAGGGTTGAACGGAAAAGATGTAACTATCTGTATGAAAGGAGCTTATTTTATTCTTAATGTCGATTTTTATAGGCCTAAAATGTCAACTATGTTTGTCGATATCCAGGTTAATCCTAATAAAAATATTGCACAATGAGCTCCTTTCGGCTAAGACTAGACAGTAAATTATATATGGGGCATGTAGTAGTGTGAATATAGTAGATTGAGATCGATTCTGCTGCATTGGCTGAAGCAGTTCTTGGCGGCTGTAGTGTAGCTACAAGCTGGAGATAACCCAATCCTGATTGGAGCTCACTTAACACAACAATTTCAAAATAACACATTTAAACCGATTAGAATAATTCAGAAAAGAACCCGTAAAGCGGCTAAGTCCCAGCTGGAATTGCAATACAAATATAAAAACTATTATGGTAAGCGTACTAGGCAGTGGACCATACCTAGATTATGCAGAACTTACCGGAAAATTTCGAGAAATCATTTCAAACAAAATTTAGCTTTAAAAAAATGTTAAAGACACTGATGTTGGATAAATTAAGCGATGAAGATTAACACCTTAGAAAGCAAACTTTTGTATCAAACTTTAGATCATAAAAACAAAATATGTTAATGGATAACTGACAGTGACATTACATTGCCCACATGTACATATAATAACAAGGGAATGTATTTCTATCCGCTTGTACATAGATACTAAGTTATGTACCTAATGTGAGAACTATCCTGCCTACAAACCGCTTCGCTGTTTGACAGTACTTTTAATTGTACCTATGTATGTTATATTCAGGACAAATAAATAAAAAAAATAAAAACATCTGCGTGAGGATTCGGTTATCCGCAGCTCGTAGCTAACATCCCAGCCGCCAAGAAATTTGATTCGGCATATATTATACCAATCAACACTAAATCAATATCACATCACGGAACATGTTTCCATCGTTTTCTTTGATATTAAAATACTTAAATAGGTAGGTACATAATTTTTGTCCTTAAATACTATTGTTCAGTAGAATCGAAACTGCTTATTATTTTTGGTGTTGTTAAAGTGAATTTCTAAATACAAATGGGTTGGTTGTGCTTTGCCAGATTGCCCCATTTTTTTTTTACATTATTTATTCTTAGTTATTGTCTACTGTTACAAGTTGTACTAAGCGTCAAACAAGTCGGCGGATGAGAAGTTAGCCGCAGATGACACTTCGCCGTGATTGGCTAATTATTGCGCATGTGTGCACGGGCGTAGGGAGCGCGCGGGAAGCACGAGGTTGGCGGGCGGGTGTGCCCCGGCGTCTCGTCTCTCTGGCTCCCGCCTCCCTATATTTCGGCTTTTGCGCAGCGTTCTGCGCATAACTTCCCATCCGCCGATTTGTGTGGCGCTTAGTGTACCTCTAATATCAAGTAAAATCTTGAGATATTTATATTTAGAGTTCATAGTAAAGCATGTCTTCAAAATGCTCAGATGTACTCATAGTGTATTACCAAATATTAGCTAAGCTCAGCCGACTTTCATCGTGTACAAAATTCAAATAGTTATCACGGATTGATGTATAGATACAATTTTTCCATTATTGTTGATTTTTCAAAAATGGCTCTCTTTATTTCGATAAAATTTAAATGGGACCTCGGGAGAATACCCTTTCGAACTAAAAATATATTTTTGATTCTGTTCACAATTGGCGAAAATATCGATTAACATACAGAATAAAATACACACAGATGAACATAGAACTTCCTCCTATTTGGAAGTCGGTTAAAAAGTCTAAGTATCTTGTGTAGCATTTTCATTTCCAGTTCATTTCCAATTAAATATTGTCATTCCCATTTTGTCATTTTCTCTCTTATCGTGCATGATGCCATCTCTTCCTTTTCCACATTTTTAAAATGGCATCCAATTTTGTCAAAAATTTAGATAAAGGTTCATTTTTAGAAAGTTAAGAAACATGACATTGAGAACATTATGAAACCAATCAAAAGCTATTGGGGCATGCTTAACAATTTTATTTACGACCAAACTTAGTTTTTGTTATAACGCAATTACCTATATACCTAAAAAACCAACAATCTCGCTAAAATATGTATTTGAACAATTCTAACTTGATTTTATCTATTCAGATTAACCTTAAATAGGTTAAACTGAATCTGATCATGCCAAATGTATTTCAACAAATAATTCGATTCAAATAAAGAGTAATCTGTCAAGCCATATCCTGCTAAGAAAGCCATACAGACAGCAAAATCCTAGTCGATGTCTAGCCTAAAAATATTAGTATTAGCAATAACGAGTTGGTACAGATTTCGAGGAGGATAATAGCGAAGTGAGCGTGGTGCCGGGCTGCTGGCCGTGCGACGAGTGCGAGTGCACGTACCCGCTCGAACAGCTGCTGACGCTCCACAAGGCGCAGAAGCACCGCGCCAGGACGGAGACCTGCGACGAGTGTGGCGGGTAACTTATTACTTTTCCTTTTTTTGACGTGATAAAAAAACCATGACTCATTGTCACGTTCCGCCTGAGCCGAGCGTGAATGCGAGAGCGCAGACCAAGATTTCTTTAAGCGTTCGGCTTGTGACGCACATGACATCAAGTTAAATAATCGTCCGACTAATTTTTAAAGCTGTTATAGGCCGAATTATACATGGGATTTTTTGGGATTATATCTGGGATTCCGGCCCATATGCTTAGTCCAAATTAACTCTAATTGGTTTAAAGCAGTTCTCACAGATGGCGCTTCCAACAATGTAGTAGTTGGTAAAAATGATAAAACACTCACTAATTCGACGTTTTCGCAGACAGCGTTTTAGCTTAATTTAGAAAAAGCATCTGGGCCGGAATCCCAGAGAGATGCAGGTTCAAAACCTGCGAACGCGTCAATTTTTGAAATGTTAGCGATTAGTCGAACACACATTTATACAAACACGGCTAAAACATATGTAAAGACCGTTTGCGCTCTTGGTTTGTTTCAAATACTTCGTGTATTTGAATCATTCTAATATTATAAATCCGAAAAGTTCGTTAGTTTGTTCCACTTTCATGCAACAACGGAGCAACGGATTGACTTGATTTTTGGCATGGATAGGCATATATGATATATTGTTTAAGGGCCGGAAAGTGACATAGGCTACTTTTTATCCCGAAAAAGTAAGAGGTTCCTGTGGGATAGCATAAATGTCAAAATACCACGCGGGCGGAGCCGCGGGCAAAAGCTAGTATATAATATAGGTTCTTAAGCTTTTTTATTTATTCCTTCTTTTAGGAGGTTCTTCTCGAAAAATGATCTAGAAGTTCACCAACTGACGCATACATCTGAAATGCCATTCCAATGTGTCGCCTGCGACAGGAAGTTCAAACGGCTTATCCTGTTGAAACGCCATGAAAAGGTACTACATTCTTATTTAATAGGTATTTATGTTATCTTTTGTACCAAATAAAATTTAATCTGGAAACTTATATCCAGAGATTAGAGAAACGAAGTTCGATACCCACGTGAAGACCTGAGGCCTTATTTTGTAAGCGCTCTGACGTTCGGCTTCGCTTTTTCTCCTGCTCGCGCCAGTTACTCACGCCGCGAGAGCGAGCGGGAGGAAAAGCGAAGCCGAACGCCAGAGCGCTTACAAAATAAGGCCCCAGTTTCTAAATGCCACCTGCGTTTTTAATAGTCCACTGCAGGACGTAGGCCTACCCACGAAGGGTGATTGGGCCATATCCACCACGCTGGCCCAGTGCGGGTTGGTGGATTCACATACGCCATCGAATTACTTCTACGGACGTATGCAGTTTGCCTCACGATGTTTTTCTTCACCGAAAAGCCGAAGACTGACTGTGCCAAACGTTGCTTAACTTTGCTGCTTTGGTGATCTTTTTCTTTTGTTCAAAATAAGGCTACATTTGGTCACCAACTCAATGATAGCTAGATTGTAGCTGAAGATGGAGCATACCTAATAATCTTGATGTAGACCTAGTGATCGCTGACAAACACCTAGTCAAACTACGCCATGAGCGCTACTGTCAACAAATATTAAAACGCGAGAATGTTTGCACTTTATCTCTGGGCCATCAAAATTTCATACATTTTAGATAATGCACGCGGAACTGCCGCAACAAAATTGTCCGAGCTGCCCGGCGACATTTTTATCTGTAGAGGAACTGGAAGCGCACCAATCGAAACACGAACGGCATCCCTTCCGGCCGTTTACTTGCTACATTTGCTCCAAAAGGTACACAAATTATATCAACTGGGTTATCCAGAACTGCTGTACTAAGCCCAAAGGAGTTCATTTAGGTCATTATTATGAACAGCCTTTTCTATGGGGCCAATCTGTAATTGGAAAAAAAAACTTCAGTTGTTTCATACATTTTGTCGATTCAGAGTTGCAAATTTGTATTTTTTATTTATAATTTTTTTTTTGCAACTCACACATTAAGAATATAAATATACATGTAAAAACACCAAAAAACCTTTCGGTTTGTCTAGGTGCCTTATTAAATTCACCACTCGGTACTCCTTAATTACATTAGTAATAAAATATTAAACTGAGTCAACTAAAAAAACAAAACAACAAGTACGCTTAACTAGAATAAAAAACCTTCCGTAGAATCAGTAGGTATGGAACAGCTGATTTTTGTCTCGAATTTTGGGTTGGTTCCATAGTTGAAGTTGTTCATAATGATAGTCTGAATGACCTCCTTTCTCCTTCGAACAGGGTAAGCAGATAACCCTGTATTAGTAGCTTCTGGTAACGTACCTACGCACAATATCTTTAGAAGCAATGTTAGTACATCAATGTGAAGAAGTTATAGTATAGAAAGGGTTGGTTCTATTGGAATTTGCAAATATAGCAGTTCTATACATTTTGACAGTTCATGAACTTTTTTGTGCAATGGCTGATTTTAGAGTTACTCTCATTCATTTTGTTGTGTGTATGTTGCCAATAACAACTAAGACTGACTGGTCATACCATTAAATACCTAACCAAAAGGAGTCGACACTGCAAAGCGTACCCCTCTGCCAAAAGTACGCGACCGGCGGTCATGCTCTTTATATAAATATATCGGTCTGGTTACGTTTGTGTTGCGTTAATTTTCAGCTAGTGTTAGTTAATTACATTTGTGTGCGTGTAAACTTGCTTATTTTGGTTAGTGTGCGTTTCTTCACCCCCCACTGACTTGGCAGACTTCGGTGCTTAGGCGTGTCGACTCCTTTTGGTTAGGTTAGGTTACTTAATGGGTCAAACACTTGCAATACTCTAGAGTCTAGAATGACGTTGTGCTAGTCATTAAGACTAATTTTACTAGTGCACAAACACTAATCAAAGCAATTGCAAAAAATAATCAGCCGTTCAATATACTTTTTTTTTTCAGGTCAAATATTTTTTTTAGAAAAATTGCTATATATGCTACTTACATTTTACGTGTTTTTATTGGAACTTTTAATGGCGCTATCTGTTTCCAGCTTCCCCAACAAGCCGATTCTACAAAGGCATACTGCGATGGTCCACAGTAAGAAGTCTGCTTTTAGCTGCCAGTACTGCCCCGAGCGTGAGTCTGCAAAAAACTATCAAACCTTCTTTTTTCCTTATTTTGTAATCCTTTTATTTTAATTGTGTAAGCTATGAACCACGTTTTTAGTTATTTATTACCTAGTTGATAAGTTAAGTGTATGTATTTCTATTTTTAAACAAAAATGGCACACGAACAACCAATTGGAAACTGTAATTGGTAGATCTGATGACATGTTTGTTTAAACATTTGCCGTTGTACAAAGAAAAATACTTTTATATGTTGGCTAGATTATGAAACTGAATTATTGTAAAATTGGTTTTTATAAATACCACCGTTATATTCCGGAAATTAAAGTGCTATAATTTACAGCGTAGTGGTTATTGTTTCATGGTCTAGTGGACATATTTGTTTGTACAATTGCAACACAGCCGACAGAACAAGCGATTACATTTTAAAATCTTTTATAATGGTAAATATAAATGTATTAAAAGTAAAGCCAATTTGAAATTCTTTCGTATTGTTCTAAGTTGTAGTTGCGTTTAGTATGTGGAGTAACTTTGTGGCCAACTTGAAATCAGTGGATATGATTATTTTGTTCAATTCTGAAGTAAACTACTGTGAAAGGATTTTAAATATACTAGCTGCCCGTCCTGGCTTCGCCCGTTTACGGATGTGTTAAGAGCTATAAACCTTCCAGAAGAAATATTCTAAAATATAGAGAAAACCGTATTGCAATCTGTTGCCAAGTTTGGAAGATATAAGTGGATACACAGACAGACACACAAAAATAGCGGTTTTGCTTTATACTATGTAGTGATGCATATTTTATTTGTAAAGATTATAAACGATTAAATGATGGCCAATCTATTCTATTATACTGAAGACTATTTTGGCCTTGTTATATTAGCTTAGCTGTACTGCACTGTACCAGCCTTTTTAATAGTCCACTGCAGGACTTAGGCCTACCCACGAAGGGTGATAAGGCCATATCCACCACGCTGGCCCAGTGCGGGTTGGTAAATTCACATACGCCATCGAATTTCTTCTAAGGACGTACGCAGGTTGCCTCACGATGTTTTCCTTCACCGAAAAGCCAGTGATGTGAAATTCCGTACATAAATTCCAAAGAACTCATTGGTACGGGACCGGGGATTTGAACCCACGACCTCACGATTGTAAGGCGGGTGTCACTACCTCTTGACCACCACGGCTCATAGTAGCTACTAATTCACAAATCATAACACTAACTTTCGAGAACGATCGAATTCAAATATCTGAATCGAGCTGGCCACGACGTTGCATATTTATGTGTTGTTTTGACTCAAATAGTGGTCTCACAAATTGTCGCCGCTTAATATTCGACCAATCACGACCGAACTTGCTAAATCGGATCCTGTGATTGGTCGACGACTGGGCCGCAGCACTTTGTGGAACCCTAGCTTCTTTTATTTCGTATACACACGTCATGCTTATTATTCGAATGTTATTCTGTAGAATTCCCGTCAGTAGCGAAGCTGACCCGCCACGTGCGCGAACACGCGGGCGTGAGGCCTTACCCGTGCAAGCACTGCGACAAAAGCTTCACGAAATCTCATCATTATACCAGGTAAGCATTAACGTGTAGGCCGAATTAAACTGCTTGGCGTTTGTGATGTTAGATAACCCAATCCTTGCGCAGCTGTTTAGTCAGCTTCAAACAGGATTGGGCTATTCGCAGCTTGTAGATAACATCTCAGCCGCCAAGATGTTTGAGTCACATCACGTTTTCGAATCGAGTGTATGCCGCACTCGATTCGAAAACGTGATGTGCAAAAAAATCTATGGTAGCGACTGTGATGATCGACTCTGATAAAAAAGCAATTAAAGATTAAGACTAGGCTTTCCACAATTTGTTATCAACGAGTCTTAACTTACTTTGGTCACATCGCCCGTAGGCTATAATTTTAAGAAACTGGTTGTAGTTTGGAAAGTAGATGGCAAAAGACCACGTGGACGCTCACCTACCCGTTGGTCTGATCAGATTAAGTTGATAACCGGGCTTCCAGTTTCCACTGCTCTGAAGAAAGCCGAAGATAGGAGTGGAAGTAACTCGTCACTGATTCCGTCAAGGCATTTCAAAACGGGCACGGCTTTCAGTAATGAAGAGGACGAATAAGAAGAAGAAGCGACTGTGATCGTTTCGAGCGCTCATATATGGTCCGCCTAAGATTTTTGACATTCATATTCTAACACAATATAAATCCTAGCCGTCTCTTAGAATTTATTTTCTAAAATTCTTTTGTTGTAGGAATAAATTTGGTTTTTACACATTTCATATTGAGTCTAGTCGAGTCCAGTACGCAAGCCAGGTAGATCGTATCAGAGATAATATTATACACAAAATGAAATGTAAAGTTTATTTATTTATACATAATATGGAAATCCTCTGTATAAATTAGGTCAAGGTCATGTGTAGTCTTTTTTACTCTTTATACACTTGACATGCTTTTGTCTAAGCTACCAACAGACACGTTTCTGCTTTGTGATGCAAATGAAACCATTGGATTTTTTGTTTTAAATTTATTCTGTACTAGCTTTTGATCACGGCTTCGCCCGAGTGTTATTTTAATTCTTGTACTATCCTATTGGAACATACAATTTTTCTGGGATAAAAAGCAGCCTATGTCACCTTCCGTCTTACAAACTGTCCATGCCAATAATCAAGTCAATCAGTTTCTCCATTGCTGTGTGAAAGAAGAACAAACCAATAAACTAACAAACTTTTGGAACTATAATATTCAAATTCAAAATTATTTATTGGCACAAGATTCAAATTATACAATTGTTACGCAGTCACTATTCCCCAAACCGAGTACAATAAAGCACCCATTTCTTGGAGCCTAGGCATTCTCGCTATTGAATATAGGAATAATTTGTTAATTCACAGAAATTTTAAATAAAATGTCAACAAGAAAACGATTAATCTAGTAAGGATATCAGTATAGCCTAGTAACCTTGGTGATATATTAAAAGAAATAGACCCTCACAAGTTGTCATTTAAGCATACCTAGTTGTTAAAGTTCTTTAAAATTTTGTTGTAAAAATGTTCCAGCGACCTTTTGTATGTACGCAATAATATTGTGCAAGAAAAAAGAAATAGGCGTTAAACGATTTATAAAAGGCAGGACCTTACAAATATTTTCAGACATCTTCGCGTGAAGCACGCGGACACGACTCGCGTCGCCGGCCCGTACAACGAGTCGGACGCGTATCGCTGCGATGAATGCGACGAAACGTTCGCCACGCAGGACGAGCTCATGTACCACTCGGCTCTCCACGCCACCAGGAACCTCATCTGCCCACTCTGCCAAGAGAAGTTCGACGACGTAGATACAGTCACTGCTCATATCAAGTCTCACGTCAATGGTAAGTTTCTACTGATTTGAGGCCTAAGACGAGCTCATGTATAACTACAGCGTTTCACGCCACTAGGAACCTCATCTGCCCACTTTGTCTTTAGAAATTTGACGACGTAGATACAGTCACCTCTCATATCAAGTCTCATGTTAATGGTATGTATCTACTGATTTGGGTCCTGGGACAAGTGCATGTATCACTCGGCTCTTTATGCCACTAGGAACCTCATCTGCCCAATCGCCCAAGAGAAGCTCGACGACGTCGACACGGTCACTGCTCATAATTATCAAGTCTCATGTCAATAGTAAGTGTGTCTAATGATTTGAGGCCTAAGACGAGCTCATCTACAACTACAGCGTTTCACGCCACTAGGAACCTCATCTGCCCACTCTGTCAAGAACTGTCTACAGTCACTGATCATATCAAGTCTCACGTCGATGGTAAGTTTACTTAGATTTAAAACCCAAGACGATAATTTGGAAGCTGATTTGTCCACTTTGTCAAGAGAAATTTGACGTCGTTGATACAGTCACCGCTCATATCAAGTACTATGTTAATGGTAATTTGTTGTGTAAAAAAGTGCAGGCTTCGAAAAACTGACGAACTCATTGCAGCAACTATCACATTTGCTTATTTGTTGCGTCTGCGGCAGACATCGACACAGGTCGCTATACTTATTTAATGAGCGGACGGCGGAGGGTGACGGTTAGGATCACTGATCGGTGGTGAGGTGAGATATCTGTATATATATTCAGATATCTGTTTTTATACTTATATTACTTATCAATTCACTTACTGATTCTTATGTATACAGGGTTAAATGGTAATTCGACCTATTCCCGTTAAGGGTGTGTAGTTTACTTTGTTTCTGACTAATTTGACTATGAAATACACTATGCTAAATTATATATATTTGAAATTGGTATTCATAAAATTCCCAATTTTCGGCTATAAGCTCGGATATTTTGAAACGTGTAAGTCGTATTATTATTTTTATTTGATTTTTACATGTAAAATAATGTTTTAGGACCTCACTACCCAATAATGTCCGTAAAATTATGCTTTTATAAAAAGTATTTGAATTTAAATATCTCGAAAACTGAGATTTAAGATATGGTGTTTCATAGTCAAAACAGTCAGAAACGTAGTAAACTACACACGCTTAACGGGAATTAGTCGACTTAGCCTGTAACCCTGTATATCTCTTATGTGTATATGAGCGTAATATAAAAACAGATGTGTGTTGAACATACTATGTTTGTTAGGTTCATCAACAGTTGGTAAGGTGGTTTCACTAAGTAGGTCAGCGCGAGTTGCCATTCCAGATAACCTTAAGCCGCCTGAAGATCTCTGATGTTGAGTAGAAATTAAAACAACCGACATAATACATTTTCTGAAGTGACCTTTCTATTTGCAGGTACGGAGTTCATGTGCGATTTCTGCGAGCTAATATTCACGTCGAAGGAAAAGCTCGAGAACCATATAGCGCGCTCGCACGACGATGAGCTTCTAGCTTTGGAACAGGTTACTATAACATACCTTATCTAATTATTGCAGTTACCTCATATATTCCTGATTAGTTCTTGCAGAGGGACTCCAGAGTCCCTCTTCATAGCTCGTTGTGTTTACCGCTCGCCCGGAGTTCGCTGCTATGACTATAAGCGGTAGTAAATTCTTTGACACGTTTCTCAGTGTTTGACACATACAAACTTACTACGAGGTGCATTCAATAAGTACCTAGCCTCATCGCCAGAGGGCGCTGTAGTTTCAAAAGAGTTTTACCACAGTGTAGCACATTTTTTTTAAATTCTTTTTTCAAATTTTCATTCCAATCCCTTCATTTGTTTTAATTTGACAACTTATGGAAGCGAACGTATCGATCGGTTTTACAAAAATGGAAAAAGAGTAATATCGTTGGGTGATTAGATTCCTATTTTTGGAAGGGAAAACGCGCATCGAAATCAAAGAGCCCTTGGATGCTGTGTACGGTGACTCTTCTCTATCGATGGCCACGGTCAAGAATTGGTTCAACGAGTTTGCACGTGGCCGTACGTCGGTTTTTGATGAACCACGTCCAGGTGCACCGAAAACAGCTGCTACGGAGGAAAACATTTAAAAAATCCATGATCTCGTATTGGCAGATCGCCGATTGAAGGTTCGGGAGCTAGCTGAGACTGTAGGCATTTCAGAAGGAACAGTGTATCATATTCTTCACGAGGAACTCGGCATGAGAAAGCTGTCGGCGCGATGGGTGCCGCGTTTACTCACACTGGAAAACAAGTGCAACCGTGAGACCACATCGGAGACGTGTTTGGCGCTGTTTAAGCGGAATCCAGCTGAGTTTTTGCGTCGTTTTGTGACCGTCGATGAAACCTGGATCCACTGGTACACACCAGAGACCAAGGAGCAATCAAAACAATGGATCCAGACCGGGGAACGTGCTCCAAAGAAGGCGAAAACTGTAAAATCGGCCGGAAAAGTTATGGCCACCGTTTTCTGGGATTCACAAGGTGTGATCTACATCGATTACCTCCAGAAGGGTAAAACAATTACAGGGCTTTACTATGCCGATTATTGGGCCGATTCGACGCCGAATTAAAGAAAAAACGACCACATCTGGCAAGAAAAAAGTGCTGTTTCTCCACGACAACGCACCGGTTCACACGCCTGCCGTTGCCATGGCCAAATTGGTCGAATTACGCTACGAATTGCTGCCCCATCCACCGTATTCTCCAGATTTGGCCCCTTGTGACTTCTTTCTGTTTCCTAATCTGAAAAAATCTCTCGCCGGGAATAGATATGGATAAATGAGGAGGTCATCGCCGCCACGGAGGCCTATTTTGCAGAGTTATACAAAAACTATTTTTCGGACTGGTTAAAAAAGTTGGAGCATCACTGGGCTAAGTGTATCGAACTAAAAGGAGACTATGTTGAAAAGTAAATTGCCACTTTTCCAAAATTTTCGTTTATTTTTTGTAGGCTAAGTATTTATTGAATGACCCTCGTATAAACACTACACACTTCCTACTAATATTATAAACGCGGAAGTTTGTATGTATGGATGTTTGTTACTTTTTCACGCAATAACTACCGAACCGATTGAGATGAAACTTTGCATTAGTAATGCTTATATATCAGAATAACACAGGCATTAATTTATAAAGATGTTGCGTGAACGAAGTTCGCCGGGTCAGCTAGTTAAAATATAACTACCTCATTCTTCCACAGGAAACTGAAAACGATGAATCCTCTATGGACATGGATGCAGAAGATGATGATGACAACTCTATAAATGGTATATTTACATACTTGTTTTAATAACTATATTACTTACAACATTTTATATCTTACTAAGCTACTTAGAGTGACATAATTACGAGTATATACAGAGTGTTTCTAAAGACGACGGACATAATCTAGGATATCTTTGCACTCATCATAAATATACAAATAACTTTCACTGCGGGGCCAACCCCTAAATAGTTAGGTTTAAGAATATTTATTAATCTCAAAAGAATTTACAAAAATTCACTTACTGAGATCACACACTCATTTATGTAGGTACATAATACGTTGCTACAAAGCGCAGCGCGCAGTCTAATTATAAATCAATAATATTAAACAAAAAACACACAGAAGTATAAACACTATTTGATTAACAGAAACAATAATTTAACTTATGATTTTTACAGTATAGTTACTCATGACATCTTGTAAATGTGTTAACTAAAATTTAAGTTTAAAATGAAATATTAAAAATCAATTCAGTTAAACGAAAACTACAAAATCATCGAAAGCAAATCACAATACACAAAAGTACTAAAAAATCAGCATTTTTTACATAAATGTGAAGTAGTTTTACTACTTACTTCTGTTGCCGGCCGATGCGGCTCGGGTTATAACTAACAATGGCTTCGATATAAAGCCCGTGGCACACTGTGTTTGACATTATCAAACATTTATAATTTTAGTATGGAATATTTTACTTTAGATATGTTTTAATTTACTTTTATGTATAAATTATATAGTATAGTTCAATGAACATTTTGTATAGAAGTAGATTTTTTCGAGATTTCGAGGTTGGCCTTGTAGTAAGATTTAATCGTAATGATAAGTACTATGATATTCTAGAATGTCCGCCATCTTGAGAAACATCCCGTATATCATACCTACTCGAGTACCGCCTCAAGTCGAAAGTTTTCGACCAGTGTGTGTTGCCAGTGATGACTTATAGCACAGAAATGTGGTCTCTCACTATGGGCCTTATTAGTTGGCTCCAAGTAGCCCAACGACCCATGGAGAGGGCTATGCTCGGAGTTTCTCTGCGAGATCGAATCGGAAATGAGAAGATCCGTAGAAGAACCAAGGTTACCGACATAGCCCAGCTGATTGGCAGGTTGAAGTGGCAATGGGCAGAGCACATAGCGCGGAGGACAGATGACCGATGGGGTCGAAAAGTTCTTGAGTGGAGACCACGTACCGGCAAGCGCAGCGTAGGACGTCCACCCACAAGGTGGACGGATACCTCATTAAGACCGCAAGATCGCGCTGAATGCACGCCGCTACCAACCGGTCTTTTTGGAGATCATTAGGGGAGGCCTATGTCCAGCAGTGGACGTCCTATGGCTGAAAAACGAACGAAACCATATCTACTAAAAATAACCTGGTAACTAATAATAGTAGATTAGTAACCAAGGGCTGTAAGGCATCAATCGCAGCCCGAGATATTTAGGCGCACGAGCGCAGCGAGGGCGCCTGTAGTTCGAGGGTGCAATTGGTGCTTACAAGACAAAAACCTTGCCTATATGCGAGGGAAACAAGTTATATAAAAAAAAATTGGTGCTTACACCCAAGCTAACTATTCTGCTTTACATCTCGATTGTGAGGTAAGTAGAAAAAAACCGGCATTACAAGGATAAAACTTTATAGAAATTGAGCTTCGCCGTTCGATATTTAAAATTGATTACTATTCTACTCACACGAAGACAAGGCTGAATAGCAAAGCGACCTCTGGTCATTGGGCTGCATGATGCATGCAGCATGCATGATGTCTATTGCCAGTATGATGGTTAGATGTATGCTAACTTTTTGAAAGAAAGAAGTGTTTTTTTTATTACTTACCGCCCTAGGGCTGTTCTAGCGACATTATTACCCTAGAGCGCTAATTAGTCACCTACAAGCCCCATTTGGAGGTAATAAGAACCTACTTACCGAACATGAAAGATGTAAAATCATTTTGCTTTTGTTAATTTTATATATTTACTGTCTTAGTAAAAGAAGAAAACGGTGAAATGGTGGTAGAGATTAAGAAAGCTGAGGAATACTTGGTAAGTTGATATGGGAATTATCTAAGTAACTTTGCATTGACAAATAGATCCTACTGCTTTTGTATAATGAACAATAATAAATCTTAAATGTAAGATTTTCGATTGTAAGATAAATGTTTTTGTTATTTATTAATAACGAATTTTTTTAGCTGCCTGCTGCTCAAAGAGAAGATGACAAGGGTGATAATACTCAGTCAGAGGGTAAGTTCTTCAATTGTTTGTCTACTGAGCGCCACACAAATCGACGGATGGGAAGTTATGCGCAGAGAACTGCGCAAAAGCCGAAATATAGGCATTCGCGGGAGCCAGAGAGACGAGATGCCGGGGCACACCCGCCCGCCAACCTCATGCCTCCCGCGCGCTCCCTACGCACTACAACAGTCAGCGTTGGAATTGTGCACACATGCGCAATAATTAGGCAAACACGGCGAAGTGTCATCTGCGGCTAACATCTCATCTGGCAATTTGTGTGGCGCTCAGTATAACTAAATTTTCATTTAGCAAAATATAGTCTTCATACACAAAATTTAATATGCATGATGATGACTGGGTAAAAAGTCATTATTATAATTAGTCTGTGAGTTGGATTATCAAAAAATATGGACATGTATTTTTTCTTTTTATCAATAAAACAACAAATGACAAAGATAAACCTTGTCAAAGTTTGAGAGTGGGGGTTGTGACATCACGTCTCTCACGAAAGTCTTCTTCTTCTTAAAGTTCCACTCCCATCGGAGGTTGGACAACATCAGGGCAATTCTCATTTTTGAAACTGCTGCTCTAAATAATGAGGTGGTACTGCAGCCGAACCAGTCCCGCAGGTTTTTTAACCATGAGTGCCACCTTCTGCCAGCACTTCTCTTTCCGGCAATCTTTCCCTGGATGATGAGCTGGAGTAGTCTGTATTTGTCATTTCTCATGATTTGACCAAAGTACGACATCTTCCGATGTTTGATGGTATTCATGAGCTCCATCTTCTTCTTAAGCCTGCTTAGTACCTCAACGTTGGTAATTCGGTCACGCCATGAAATCCTCAAGATACGGCGGTAGATCCACATCTCAAACGCCTCCAGCTTCTTTGTCAAATTTTGTGTGAGAGTCCATGTTTCTACGCTGTATAATAGCACCGAAAAGATGTACTATGCGTAGTCTTAAGTCAAGACTCAGGTCTCTGTCACACAAAACTTTGTTCATTCTGAAGAAAGCTGAACGAGCCATTTCTATGCGGACCCTTATCTCCTGCGCATGATCCCCACTCTCGTTCATCCAACTTCCCAGATACTTGAACTTAGCGACCCGTTCCACTAATTCTGTCCCGATGTAAAGCTTTGAGTCTTGTTGTGGTTTCTTAGAGATCAACAAATATTTGGTCTTTGCAACATTGATGCTTAAACCCATGTCCTTATTTAATTCGTTAACATTATCTAACGAAAGTCTATACATTCGATTGATACTCGTGACGTCACGCGGAACTTTAGCGAGCTATATCTTTATCAATTTTTGTTTAATTGACAAAAGAAAAAAATACGTGTCTACATTTTATTTATAATCTATCTGACGGACTAATTATATGTTTAGTCATCATGCCTGTTATATCGATAACTAGTGGATGAACGCGTATAAATTTTCTTTTTAGCACTCTATAGTTATAACAGTGCGCTCCAAACTCGGGCGTTGACTCCATAAAGTAAATAATCGTAGTGAAACGTCACTACAGCACTGTAAACCGAATAAATGTGAGTGAGACAAAAACAAGGATGATCTATCACCCAACGCCTAAGGGTTGACCACACTATAGTTATAAACTTTCCCTGTATAACTTTACAACCGGCTCAATACAATTGTGAGGATCGTCAAGAAAGCGAGAAAATCACATTGATTTTGTAAACGCAACCAGTCTCATACGTATATGTGACCGGTTGCGATCACAAAATCAATATAGTTTTTTATCGACTTCACGCCTATATTGAGCCGGTAGTAAAAGGCTATATAAGTTTTTTTTATAATTCTTCTGAACCAAGCTACATCGTTTTAGATAGTGACATGAACTACACAGATTCTCCGGTGACAGAGCTAGAAGCGATGCCGGTCACTAAATACCAAGAAGTGACCAAAAAAGACGTCACCCTCACTAAAATGACTGAAGCGCCTGTTAAAGACTCTCCTGTGGTCAGTAAACCACCACAGACTACGAATGCACGACCGCTGCCACCAGATGTAAGAATATTTGTCAAAAAAAATAAACATTATTCTATACTAAGCGCCACACATATCGGCGGATGGGAAGTTATGCGCAGAGCGCTGCGCATAAGCCGAAATATAGGTATATGCGGGAGCCAGAGAAACGAGACGCCGGAGCACGCCCGCCCGCCAACCTCATGCCTCCCGCGCGCCCGCTACGCCCGTGCACACATGCGCAATAATTAGCGAATCACGGCGAAGTGTCATCTGCGGCTAACTTCGCATCCGCCGACTTGTGTGGCGCTCAGAATACTAATATCTTGTTCACGCTTGCCTGATGATCTACAAAGATAAAGTACCTATACATGATTGTTCAGAACTGGTGTACTAAGCCAAAAGGTGGTGCAGACCATCATTATAAACAACTTTAGCTATTTGTTCAACCCGGAAATCGAGAAAAAAAAAAGACAGTTTTCATACATTTTGTCGATTCCCCGTTGGAACAGCTGATTATTTAAATGTTTGCTGGCCCCATAGTAAAGGTCGTATATAACGATCTTAAACACCCCCTTTTTGCCTTAGTACTAAGGTAAGCAGATAGCCCTGTATTAAAAAGTTCCGTAACATTTATACCCAAAGACCTAAACAAACTCTTCTTTTTTCTCATTAAAATCTCACAATTAGCAACGCAGCATTACAGTCTTCGATCACAAAAGGAACAATAAATATCTATTTACACAAAGTTTATTAAAACTTTATTAGTTTTAGTGAAAACTCATTACCTATTTCATTTGCAGCCTTCCCCCATTTTACGTAAAGCTGAAGATGTAAAGCGAAAAGCAGCTGTGATACAGCAGCAACAGTCGCCAGCCGCCACAGGTATGCATATTGACTGCATATTTGGCATGTATGCTTGCTCGTTTGGCCGTGGGTATTTATATTTGTGAGTTTGTGTGTGCGCATGATTCTTTACCTTTAGATTTATTTTTTAGTCAAGTCAGTCCGAATTCAACCACCGGCGTTAATTTCAAAAGCGCTATTAATAAGTCCACCAACCCGCACTGGGCCAACGTGGTGGATATGGCCCAATCACCCTTCGTGGGTAGGCCTACGTCCTGCAGTGGACTATTAAAAAGGCTGATACAGAACTGTACTGTACTGTACTGTACCAGCCTTATTAATAGTCCACTGCAGGACGTAGGCCTACCCACGAAGGGTGATTGGGCCATATCCACCACGCTGGCCCAGGGCGGGTTGGTGGATTCACATACACCATTGAATTTCTTCTACGGACGTATGCAGGTTGCCTCACGATGTTTTCCTTCACCGAAAAGCCAGTGGTGTGAAATTCCGTACATAAATTCCAAAGAACTCATTGGTACGGGACCGGGATTCGAACCCACGACCTTACGATTGTAAGGCGGGTGTCACTACCTCTCGACCACCACGGCTTGTACAGAACAGTGACAATAATTATAGGCCGAATCAATCAACTTGGCGGATGTGAAATTAGGTACAAGCTGCGCAAAACCCAATCCTCCCACAGCTGTTATGTGTACTTCAGTCAGAATTGAGTTATGCGCAGCTTGTAGCTAACTTCACAGCCGCCAAGAAGTTTGATTCGGCCTATAACACAGGGATTATGGACGCAGTGAGAAAAATGCACAAATGGGCGGAGCCCACTTTAGAAATCTCTTTGCCCACACCAGAAAACTCAAAAGTCCGTACTTTTTATTTTTCTGGGGTGTGCAAAACTAGATATTTTCCCCCCTATAAGAAATCCCTAGCTATGCTAGTGACCGTGATTTTCTTAGTAGCAGTATTGTTTTGTTCTGAATAGATTGCTGACAATGTTGATGTTGTTCTGATTACAGAGCACAACTTACGTACACGCATTTTCACTCTTTTCACTTGGTTCATACATCGACCGATACGTTATAATTATTTCACTACTTTTAATTTTTTGGCTAATACATTTGGCAACATTTATGTAAGCACTAAAAATCGGTCCTCAATTATTGTCCAATATATATCTAATTCTCTCAATACAAATCAATTTTAATGTGGTCAAATTGCGAAAGTTTAAAAATAATATCATATGCTTTATAGAATTCTAGAGTATACAAAGACTATTTTCCTTAGTTACAGATAAAAAAGACAAGTCACAGGTGAAAGTGGAAACCAGCAGTACAGTATCTGGCGCCAGCGACAAATCTCTCCGTTTGCTCGAAAAGGAGCTGCAGGATCTCAAAAGAGTAAGTAATCAGGCTTCTACTGTCTCTAGGTCCCTAGACGCCACCCTTTTATGGTGGACGTTCCACGCGTTAGAACCAAGCGTTTCTATCCACAGTCCTCATACAAACAGCCAGAATGTGGAACGCTTTGCCCGACTCTGTCTTTCCGCTACAGTAAAACGTGGGTGTCTTCAAATCCCGAGTAAATAGGTATCTTCTAGGTAAGCGTGTTACACCCTAGACCACATATCTGCTTAACATTAGGCAGTGTGCAGTCAAACGCAAACCTATACGAAATAAAAAAAGGTTTATCTGTAACACCGCTGGCTTTTCGGTGAAGGAAAACATCGTGAGGCAACATGCATATGTCTGTAGAAGAAAATCGATGGCGTATGTAAATCCACCAACCCGCACTAGGCCATCGTGGTGGATATGGCCCATACACCCTTCGTGGGTAGGCCTACGTCCTGCAGTGGACTATTAAAAAAAGGCTGATACAGTACATACAGTTAGCTGTAACTACCCCGAATGGAGTAAATAAAAAGTATAGGTCAAATCAAATAATTTGGCAGCTTGTGAAATCGGTACAAGCTGCGCGAAATCCAAAGCAGATGCATTTATGCGAGCTTCAGTCAGAAATTGATGTTGCGCAGCTTGTAGTTAACATCCAAGACGCAGTTGTTTGATTGGGCCTATAACATACAGGCGTTGTCTAGGAATAGTAGATTGTATCATATGGGAGCAAAAGAATATTTTCACGGCGAGGGCGCTTTTTTGAATCCAGAGCGAAGTGTATTTATTCTAGAGTAGAATCCTGAACGTAGCGAGGGATTCAAAGTACGTCGCCCGAGCCAAAAATATATTTTGCGCCCGAGTGGTACACTCTACTTTTCATCACCTCTATGAGAAAATAAAAGGCGCCTCATATTTTATTGTAATATTATTATTTAATAAAACGTAGAGTAACAACTAAAATGAAATTAAATGGTATCTAATAATTAAACAAATTAAAACTTATATTTACATTCTTTTCATTCATTTTCTTGCGCTGAACACTAACATTCTTCTTCTTCTTAGTTTTGGCGTCGCATTATTGTGCATTTGCCAGTGTCAAGTAATAAGTTTTAATAATTTTTGATAATATTTTATCCAAATAGTCACTGTCGTAGTCATAGTCCAATAAAGACGCGGTCAAGTCCAATCATAGTCCAAGTCATACCTCAGTAAAGCAGTGGAGACTTTACTAGAGGCGTCTATGGAATTTTGGTAACAACATGATACGTAACATTATATTACATGCACGTAAATCAGCTCATAATCAACGAAATACCACCATTTTTCACTAATTATCACTGATAAAAACACAAGTTTAACAAAATAATAGAATGGGGCGACATGATTTTTCCGCGTTCCCGCCAAAACTTCAAAACACTAACATTACATATGCTTCCAAATTCAAAAAGTGCGCGGCAAAGATAATTCCGGCGCACTTATAAAGTTCCTTATAGAAAACACCAACATTGGGCGCACTTAAAGGCGAACCAAGTAGTCCTTTTCGAATAGATGTGATGAAAAGCATATTTACCTACACCACATATCCAAGTAAATCACAAGCTGTCTACTTTCTTCGTGAACATAAAAAATCTTGTTTCAGACCAATTCGCGAACCGAGGCTACCAAGACTCCTGCTAAAAATGTTGAAACTCTAAGAAGTAGTAGACGGCCACAGTTATTCACTTCGACACCAAAGCCGAGGTAAATCATTACTAATAAATCCGAAAGTTTGTGTTTATCACTCTTTCACACAGTAACAGTTGTAGTTGTAATTTGACTGAATGCTGTCTTCATTTTATATAATTTTAATTATTTTTGATCTTTTTATGACGATGCTATTGCAGACGTTTAGTCGCACAATGACAAAAGCGCATAATGACAACCGGGGCGCAAATTGTACAAAGAGCAAAATGTTCAAAGAGCATTACATCCAAGGCGCACAATGACTAGGAAGAAAAAAATTGCAAAGCGCATAATGACTAGGAAGCAAAATGTCTAGAGAGCAAAACGTCCAAAATTTTATTTATTCTGTTAAATTAACTTCCATGGCTTGTATTGGTGCTCGATTACAGCTATTTGTATTTTAAAACCTTATGCGTCATCTATACTTCCGATGGTGGATTCACATACGCCATCAAATTTCTTCTACGGACGCATGCAGGTTGCCTCACGATGTTTTCCTTCGCCGAAAAGCCCGTGGTGTGGTGGATATAGCCCAATCACCCTTCGTGGGTAGGCCTACGTCCTGCAGTGGACTATTAAACAAGGCTGGTACAATACTTCCGATACGAAAATTATCAGTGCCATCTACATACGCGATATGAAACAACACACTCAAGGCTATGTATACTAGTAAAACTATATTTTTTCCTAGTATCTTTCATAATAATTATGTTATTCTTTAATTTTTAGGGTTCCGTACCCAAAGGGTAAAACGGGACCCTGTTACTAAGACTGCTGTCTGTCCGTCTGTCTCTCTGTCACCAGGCTGTATCTCATTAACCGTTACAGCTAGAATGTTGAAATTTTCACAGATGTATTGCTGTTGCCGCTATAACAACAAATACTAAAAACAGAGAAAAAAATATAAATTAAGGCCACCCTTTAATATTTTTTTCTTTATTTTTTTCCCATTTAACAAATCTGAATATATTATTAATTTAATTTATTTTATAATTAATATTAATAACTTCCGATACGAAAATTTACAGCGCCATCTACATACGCGATATGAAACAACACACTTAAGGCTATGTATACTAGTAAAACCATATTTTTTTCCTGATACCTTTCATAATAATTATGTTATTCCTTAATTTTTAGGGTTCCGTACCCAAAAGGTAAAACGGGACCCTATTGCTAAGACTCTGCTGTCTGTCTGTGTGTCACCAATCTGTATCTCATGAATTGTTATAACTAGATCGTTGAAATTTTCACAAATGTATTGCTATTGCCCCTATAAAAACAGAGAAAAAATATTTAAGGGGAGCTCCCATTTAACAAATCTGAATTTCTAGCCGTTTTTCGCTTGGTATTAATAATGGTGACAGGTAGTAGCTTGAAATATTCACAAATATTTGGTCAAATATTCACTGTAAAAATAAATAATTAAAATAAAATGGATATTTACGGGGGCTCCCATACAAGAAACGTGATTTTTTTGCTCGATATTAATAAAGGCACAGGAAGATGCTTTAAATATTCACAGAATATTGAGTTGTATATTTCCTTCAAAAAGAAATAATTAAATTAAAATATTCCATATGGTACGGAAACGCACTTGGCCGATTATATTATTTCTAAATATTATTGCATCATTTATTTAACGGACATGAAATTTGATTGTTTTTCAATGACATGACAAGTTATTGAAAACATATAAATTTGACGGTAGTGTTATTGAAAAAAATATAATTTATAGTTATACTTATACTTTGTAGTTACTACACAACTTTGTTAAATTATTTTGTAGTTTTGTTTAAAATATGCTCGCTACTGTGTTGACTCACCAAAATAATTTGTATTTCATCGCAGTTATAACACAATATTAAACCCTATAAATTTTGTAGTATTAATTGGAATTTTGGACGTTGTGCGCTATAGACATTTTTCCTTCCTAGTCATTGTGCGCTTTGGACATTTTGCTTCCTAGTCATTGTGCGCCTTGGACGTAATTATTTTTGAACATTTTGCACTTTGGACAATATGCGCCCCGGTTGTCATTTTGAGCTTCTGTCAATTTGCGACTAAACCTATTGCAGATACCTATTATATTGTTTTTATTTTGTTTCTTTGTTTTTTGTTTGTAATTAGTAATTATGTAATCGAAAACTTTTGTAAAAAGACGATTCTAAGCGCATTTCCATATGTCTAAAGAATAAAGCAAATTTTGATTTTGATTTGAACAGACAAAAGAATTGACCTTATTTTTACATGGATATAGCTCATAGGTTGGAAAATTATATAGGCTACCTATATCCCGGAAAATTCAAATATATTTATAAGGTTTCTATGGGATACCACAAAAATGAAAATATCACACGGGCGAAGCCGTTGGCAAAATCTACTGTCTACAGCGATTTTATCTACCGGAAGTTGACAACTGTATTCCACTGTGTTGCTTGCACACTATTGAGCACAAATTTTTCTCTCGGTAAAGGACAAATAAAAAAATACACCTTCAACCCACTGTTGTAGTTTCTGATTTCTACAAATTTGTCAACAAATGTAGTATAAAATTGTTCCGGTAGAATTGTACTGTTTATAAAACAAGTTCGAACCTTTATCTATGACCATATTCCTGTTTGTCGAGTATATCTAGTCTACCCAGTTTGCCTGGAAGAAATCGTCTAGGCGATAAGTCCGACCTTGTACAACATGTATTGTTTAGTTTCTGTTATGTGTTTTCAGTCAATTTGGTGTACAATAAAGATGTATTTATTTGTTTATGTATTAATATAATTACTATTGTATTTATCAGAACTACTGACAAGAAAGAGGCAACTGTACCAAAGTCAACTCCTGAAAAAACTAGCAGTGAAAAGAAACAAGCAGACCGTAAAGGCAAAGATTCCAAAGAACCGAAGGAGGTCAAAAGCAACAACAACACTATCAAAGAAGATAGAGAGCTCAAGGTTATCAAAGAAGAAAAAGAACCTAAAACAAAAGAAGATAAGGAGCCAAAAGGAAGTAAAGAAGATAAGGTGGTGGCCAAAGAAGAGAAGAAAGAAAGTTCAAAGGTATTTTTTGATTTGATATATTTGTGATGTAATACTTTCTGAGATCGTGTATTGTTTTGATTTTTTAAGAATAGGGATGTTTATTGGGTATAAAAATCATTATCATAATTAGGCCGTCAGTTAGATTATTGAAAAATATTGGACACGTATTTTTTTTTTTTGCCAATCAATCAATTAGTGACAAAGATTAACCTTGTCAAATTTTGAGAGTGGGGGCTCGTGACGGCACTAGCCGATACATTTGATAGCGGTTAGTGACGTCGCGCGGAATTTCAAAGAGCTATATCTTGATCAATGTTTGCTAAATTGACAAAAGAAAAAATACGTGACTAATATTTTTTGACAATCTCAAAAATATAATTAGTCCGTCAAAACGGACTAATTATATTTTTTGACCGACGAACCACGGGAGGAGGTATACAATTCGACGCGTATATATATATTTTTTTAATGTATAACCACGCATAACTTTTTTCATAGTAGTCAGATTTCATTCTTTTTTTATTGGAAAGAGTATACTTAGAAATTGGTCCCATTTAAATTTTATCGAAATTGGCTGAGCCATTTTTGATAAATCAACAATAATATGAAAAATGTTACATCGATCCGTGCATAACATTTGCGCCCCGGCTTCGCACAGGTGTATTATACATAAAAACATTTCACTTAAATTACTCTATATATTAAAACAAACTGCATCAAAATTCGTTGCGTAGTTTTAAAGATATAAGCATACATGGGAACAGACAGCGGAAAGCGACTTTGTTTTATACTGTGTAATGATTCTGTACACGGGTGAAGTCGGTCATGCTATTTTTTGCAAAAAATGATCTTGTTTAGTAAACATCCCTAATCTCCGTTTTAGACACGGCTATTTTCCTTTTGTCCGTCCAGCAGCGCGAGTACCGTTCTTATACGATCGTTAATTTGACATTTAAATCGATAAAATTCGCTAAAACTCATAGAAAATACCGATTTATAGCGTCTTTTTTGTCGTCAGCAATTTTTGATAGGTGGGTTTTCTATCAAAAAAGAGGAATATTGCTGTCGCGCCGATATAATTGTCACGAATGTTTTATATCTAAATCCTAACAAGATTTGCGAGTATCAACCAAATCGGTCAAGAGCGAGTCGAGGTATAAGATTAGGGGCCGTTCAAGTATTACGTAAGCAGATTAATTACAATTATATACCGCCCCTCCCCCCTTGTCAGCAAAAGTAAGCAAAGTTCTTACCCCTCCCCCTCATTGTTACGTAAGCACTAGTACCTGTATACATTTTTCTTTTTTTATGGATTCAAGAGCAGCAGATTTAATTCTAGAAATAAGAAAATATATTTAGCACAGAGGACTTTAACACACATAATATGCAAAAAAAAATAAAAACTATTGCTGACGTACTCACTTTTTAGACCTCCCAACCCCCTATAATGCTTACGTAATAATTGAACGGCCCCATGAAGATTAATTTAAAGAGATGTGTCGCGTGAATGCTCGGAGAACTACTAGTGTATAGAATCTTTTTTTTATCAAATACATAATAGGCTAGAACATCTATCCATTCAGCCTCTTCTAAGTCCACCCACTGCTGTGTATACTTGTATAGGCCTCCTCTCTTTCTCGCTATTCTCTCGGGTTCTGTGCTAGCCTCATCCATTGCTTCCCGATAAGTTTTCCTTTAAAGTTATGACTAAATTAGATAAGTAGTCGCACGAAAACTAGTTATCGACGTTACAGATAACGCGATAAACTGAAACCGTTTTTCCAATTGAGTTTTTACTAAAATGTAGGGAGCAAATGTCTGGTTGATTCTAATGTATCCTCGTTTCCAGACGGTCAAGAATGGTGCGAGCGAGACGTCTGCCGCGGACGACACGGTTCGTCGCTCCAACAGGGCTTCTAAAGTCAAGGACTACGCTAAAATGATCCGTGACAGGTAACAATACACTACAATTTGTATTATTCGTATTCGTGGCGAGAGTCGTAACAATGATATAGTCGGTACAAGTCGGCACATGTGAAGTTAGTTACAAGCTGCGCGTAACCCAATCAACGCGCATCTTTATGTGAGCTTCAAGGCTCCTTTACACACAGGCGGTACGAGCGGTATAGCAGACGGGCGGGCATCTGTATTGTATTGGTTATATAAGAAGGGCTCACACAGGTCCGGTCGCGGTACTGCCAGTACTGGCACGCTCGTACCGCCTGTTTGTAAAGGAGCCTTCAGTCTGGAGTCGATACTGCGCCCCTTGTAGCTAACTTCACACCTGCCGTCTTGTATGATTAGGCCTGATTCTGATTTGTTTCTTTATCATATTTCAAGCATAGCGTAGGTAATTGTATTTTTGACCGACGAACCACCGGAGGAGGTATACAATTCGACGAGTATATATATATATATATATTTTTAATAACTTTTTTTATAGTAGTCCGATTTCAATAATTCTTTTTTTATTGGAAAGAATATACTTCGAAATTGGTCCCATTTAAATTTCATCGAAATCGGCTGAGCCATTTTTGATAAATCAATAATAATGTGAAAAACGTTACGTCGAGCCGTGCATAATATTTGCGTTCTAGCGATGCGCCCCGGCTTCGCACAGGTGTATTATACATATAAACATTTCTCTTGAATTACTCTATCTATTAAAACAAACTGCATCAAAATTCGTTGCGTAGTTTTAAAGATATAAGCATACATGGGGACAGACATTGGAAAGCGACTTTGTTTTATACTATGTAATAATTCTGTACACGGGTGAAGTCGGTCATGCTATTTTTTGCAAAATAATTATTGAATAAAAGAAAACCAAAGCCGTTATCCTGACCCTTAACTATCACGCAACCTAAAGATACGATTCAATAGCCGACAGCACGCAGTAACAACCGATCACGGGGTGGCCGCGACACTACTGGTTTCTATGTATTTATATGCTCCATATCTAACGATGCGCCTGTATAGAGAGGCGCTGTGACTGAATACGTGCAACACAGGTGTTGCGTTGTAGCCGCGGTAGCCTAGTGGTAGTGACACCAGCCTTGCAATCGTGAGGTTGTGGGTTCAAACCCCGGTCCCGTACCAATGCGTTCTTAGGAATTTATGAACGGAATTTTAACACCATTGGCTTTTCGGTGAAGGAAAACATCGTGAGGAAACCTGCATATGAACGTAGAAGAAATTCTATGGCATTTGTGAATCCACCAATCCGCACTGGGCCATCGTGGTGGTTATAGCCCAATCACCCGTCGTGGGTACGCCTACGTCTTGCAGTGGACTATTATAAAGGCTGGTACAGTATAGGTGTTGCACTGTAATCTGCTGCCGCTGCGTACAGTTGGCTACGGAAATATACCTTTGAAAGCTAATCGAAACTTACCGGAATATCTAAAGATGAGTGCAATGTTGGCAGCTCGCTGGAGTCGGACGAGGATGACGGCACGGACGCGGAAGAGGACGGCGACGAGTACAAGGAGCCTGAGAAGACGCCTGACGTAAGTCTTATCATTTCTCCTTCCTTTCACTTCTTCATCGTGTCGATGATCCAAATATTTCATATGGCCTTTTCCCAATGTCTCCCCACCGCCACTCCGCGAAGAGTCGCATGGTATAGGTCTTTTGTGTAATTATTTAGATAACAAAGAATACTAAAAACAATTCCATATGGTGACCCTTTTAACAGTTTGTTCTCGTTTTATTGATATTCCTTGCACCTTCATGTGTTTTTCAAGTCCGATAACATAATCTACTAGCAGCACTAGCATATATGTCGGTTCGCACTCGACCGATTTAATTCATACTCGCAAGTCTTGTTAGAATTTGAATAATCGTCGCGAAAATCGGCTGATAAAGCGCTTACAGCAAAATTTCACCCCTTTTAGAGAAAAATTTTCAGGGGGGCTGAATGAAAAATCGCCGATAGCAAAAAAAATATATGTATACCCAGTATTTTCATCAAGATTCGTTGAAAAATGCGACCTTTAGAAGAAAATCATCATCCGTCCACACTAAACCACAATGATATAAAGTAGTATGAAATCATAATGTACTTGCTCCACGTCTCGGCTTCGGCCAGCGGTGCAAAGGCGGCCATAATGCTTGCCGTATTTCCGTGCTGAATGGCGATGGACATTCTTTGCACCAGAAACGAGCTGGAACGGGTGTCGCCTCCTTTGTTCCGAATTCTGCGCCCTATTACAGAATTTAGAATTTTGGCCTCAACGCCCCAACTGCCCATGATATCCACGGCAATGGATACGAAATAGTAATTAGGTTCCATTGCGGCGTACTTGCTTTCAATTATTTTTGTTTTTAGTTTTCAAGTTTAATTGGATTGAAATTAAATTGAAGAATAGCATAATCAGAAATTACGCTTACCCAAACAGACGTCCCGCGTCCGCGGCCGTCGTAGCAGCAAACCTGCCCCCGTGGTGACCAAACCTCCGCCTAAAGTGGAGACGCCTCCCGGCGCCGCGCCCAGGAAGCGAGGCCGCCCGCGCAAGGACCCGCGCCCCGTCGTGTGAGTTTACTGTAATCTAAGCTACAACAATAAAAACAACTGGTTGCACTCCGGCAGTGCCGGCAGAAGTGTAAACTTGAACATCTGAAGTAGGTACCTATCATATATATGGTAAAATACAATATCACACTCACGCAAGTGCCCCGCGCCGCCGCCGCTTAAACAAAACAACAGGAACAGATTTAATTATTTAACCTATCCCAAAATGTGCACGCGCTAAATAATAGTACATTGTACACCGAGGGGAGAAAACGATGTATTTCTGTTCAAGAGTATAAAGGGAACTCGAGAACAGAAATAGAACTTTCTCCCGAGTGATACATAGTGCTTTATCTACACCTAGGAGAAAAATAATATACAATATTTCTTTAAATAAAGTTTAGGAATTAAGTTATTTATGACTTCTTGGGCTGTATTTTTATTTCTGGTGGCGTCATCATTACAAAATCGTCACTTTCACTATCAGATGACATTTTGGAAAATTATTTAGAAAATTGAAAGCTAGGTACTGTTAAATTATCAATTTAGTTAAAAACTAAATTTAACGCAACGAAATAAATAGCCGCGCTTTTTTTTCGCATCGCGGAATAAGGTTGCCATCCTCATTTCATTAAAAATAGAAAACAAAAAAAAATCCGCCTCTTTTCTCTAATTATTTGATATAAAACCTTTTTGAGATTCGAGATTTGTATTTTTCCTGCCTCTTTTTCTAATTATATCATACAAAACCTTTTTGAGGTTTGACGTTTGTATTTTTTTATGTTCGCTGCTAAAAAACCAAAGAATGCTGCCCTGCTTCGGAGGGCAGTAATAAAATTACATATAACTTTCCCGCCGCACATTTTTAAGGGAGAAATTACGAACTTTGTAACCCGTTTATGAACGAGTAATAAGGCTCTTTCCGAGTGGGTGTGGTTTAAAAAAGTTTTCACTTCAAAAACTTAATAATATCGATAGCAATAAAAATAAGTACAACTAATCTGATCAATTTCCGAGATTGCAGAGTAAGTTTTTTCATCATTACCGCCACACGCGACCTGTAGTGCAACCTTGCCACCAAAAGTGCACAGTAACGTAACTAACTCGTTATCTGTATGTATCTCGTTATCTCGTACAGGAACCGTAGTCCACAACAATACACGGACGAAATGTATTCACCATGCCATAAGATGCAAATTGCAGTATAAAAATACTTCTACGCTTTACAGCATGACGCCACGGGTTTTATTCAAACAGTATTTTATGCTACCAAGGTATCGAGAATACTATTACAAACTTTATACGTAAATATTTTTCTTTAGTTTTTAATTTTTTGTCAATTTTCAGTTGATTGAAATAAGATGTTTAAACTATTTACTATGCAGGCCTAGTAAAATAAAGAAAGACGAGCCGTCAGAAGAAGAGGGCGAGTCGGAGGCGAAGGCCGAAGCCGCGTTGCCCAAACACGACGCGCCCAAGGAGAACGAGCCCGACAACGGCGCCGACGGCTCCAGGACTCCGGTAATATCGCAGTTTTTAGCCGACTTCTGAGTGCCGAGTGGCAGTTTTGCAAATCTAATCGAATTACTTTTAAGTCGCGTTGACCGAACGCGTCGAGCACACACTCGAGCACATTGACACACACGCTTGAGTTAGACAATCACAGACGTTATACGCTTGTGTTCGATCGGTTTGGCGCTCGTCACATTACCGTAAAAAATACTCCGTAAAAATACCGAAAACTCCCACTTAGCCCTCTGCTAGCCGCGCATTCGACTCTCCGAATCGTAGCGGTACAACCCTTATAGGGAGAGAGATGTGGAAGAACGATCTTCATTAGCGTTGCCAGGTGCCCCGATTTTTGCGGGACGTCTCGATTTTCAGGGGTCTGGAGACGCGTCCCGATTTGTGCTTGTTAATTATTAATTTGTTTTCTTTGCTTATTGAATTTTCAAATCTAACCTTCACTGACAAAACATTTCGAGCTCACTGCTCTTAAGCTCTAAAGTGTCACGCGGCCATGTCGGTCGGTAGCCAGGCGATGGTTTTTGCTCCAATCGACGTCTTAAATTAGAATTTTCATGCTTACTACTAATCTTGTACTTAAAAAAATTTCGCGCTCGCTGCGCTCGCGCAATTTAGCGATACAGTGCTCGCTTTTGATCATGTCTTTCTTAAGTTTAAGGTACTAAATATGCCTTAAATTTTTTGCACCTACTAAGCTCGCGTATAATAATAAAAATATAGTTTGCTATGCTCATACGTTTTGAAATGATTGTAAAACCTGACAAATTTTGCTCGCGCTTTGTTCCTTTTTTTTTCATCGTAATTATAAAAGCAATTTAGAGTAGTCGTGTTTCTTATTCACTATATGCATTTGATAGAGAGAAAATATTGCATTAAAAATTCGTTGGTATAAAATTTACGGTGGCGCCTTTAAAATTGGGCCAAATATTTTTAACATGCATGGTACTAAAGTTGTTAATTTTGTCAGGAGGAAAACAAGTTGCCGCAGGAACCGCGGCCGGGAGTTATAATCTCGCCGTCTGGACAAACTCTCAAAAAGGTACGCAGTTTACTTTGAATCAAATATAGATAGATATGATACTGAGACTGCTTAACTTAGTCCTCGCCTGCGTCCCTGTACCCCCCGTACAGGGACGCGGGGGTAGACGACAAAGGGGACTGAGACAGGTGCGAACGGCGAGGACTTACCGCCCGCAACTGTCTCAGTCCCCCTAGACAGTCTAGTCTAGTTATAGATAGATCAATTCTTTATTGTCACACCGAAACGTAAAAAAAAAGGAAAACAAGTTTAGTGGAACTTATCGCTAGTGTTACAACCGGCGGCCTTACCGCTAAAGAGCAATTTCTAGCAATATATTGGTGTCGATTTTGGTGCGCCCTCGCTAACTAAGTTAAAAATCCTAACCTATTTAAATTTAACTCGCTTAGGTAGAAATAGCTATTTTGCAGAGTCCACCTAGTTAAAAATTGAATGATGATTAAAGAGTTTGGGTTCACCCTAAAGGAAGTTCACAGATAAAAAATGTACTTAAAAATATAATAATAAGGCCGTCAACAAACCGTCAACACACTATCAAGTGACCGGTTTGACTGTGATTTAGTTCATTTTTTTAATGTTATCTGTGGCTTCGCTGATTTAAAAATAATTTGAGTGGTGGTCAGTGCTGCAAGCATATCACTACTTCCACAAATTAATTATTGTTTAAACAATTTACTTAATAGTATTTATATATATTCGGGCTATAAAAATATGTTTATCAAGCGACTAGGGGCTAGCGTTTAAAAGTAAAAAATAGAGGCACTGGAACGTTTGTTATTTTGTGGCAAAACTCCCAACCAAAATCAGTTATATCATTGTAAACAACTTTTACTACGGCACCGACATAGCATTTAAAAAATATATATTTTTCATACAAAATTCCAACTCGAAATCGACAAAATGTATGAAACAACTGGTTTAATTTTCTCAAATTTCGAGTCGGGCCTTTAGTAAAAGTTGTTCAGTATGAACGAAATAATAAACAAAGTATACGTATCAATATGGTAGTATACGTATCGTATGGAAATTTGATAAATTTAAACAAATGTCTTATTTTATCCCGCTTTACAGAAATAATATTAGTACTCTGTCGTACTGAAGTGCGGTAATCTTGATAACCCATTATGGCAACACCTTTTGACGTTTCTCACAGCTTTTTCGAATTTTTGTTTTTGTTTTGTTAATTCTAGTAATAAAATGTAATGATCATATTATTTAAACCATTTTACATATTTTTGTATTCAAATAAGGGGTAGCTGTATACGTGTACCTACGACGGGGGCGTGTCTGGGGCTTAATAAGACCATTGAAACAAACCATCATAACCTGAATATCAGCTATGTAAATCGTCAGTTTGGACTACATTACTAGGTCGTTTACTCCGAAAATTATGTATATTACCTATCTGAGGACGTCATCAATAACACCCAGGTAAAGAATACATCATAATACTACACCCATGTGCAAAAACTGTTCGCCATAGCCGTTATATAGTTCGTGGATGCTATAGGAATCCAGACTGAAGCTCAAATAAAGCTACGCGTTGATTATATACCT